>JBBPJN010000762.1:0-10440 GCA_038088755.1 Boletus aff. separans
GGAAACCTAGGAAATCGCACGATCGGGAATTGTATACCCCCGAATATGCCGGAGTGATCAAGGAGCGGTGGATCATTGAAAAATTGTTGACCCAAGCGGGCGTTCGGCTCGCTGCCGTCCTCAACTGGATCTTTGCCGAGGTCGACGAGAAAGATATCAAGAGAGGCTATTTAACGCTGTCACTGTAGTTATTTGCTCATCAGCTAGACGAGATGTACATACTTGGGAATGCACTACTACCCCCGATCAGAGCATATTAATGCATTCTTGGCACATTGAAAGATGCATCGAGTCAATCATTTCGAAATTCATCTCTAGAGAAAGAAAGAAAGGCTATCGTAGAATCCATGTCCACCGAGCTCACGAACACGCTTTCTAACACCACATCATCACCAACCCGTCGTAGTACACCGTCTCACAAGCGCATGATCAACTGCTTGATCCCGGACATCCACAGTCCAATGTCATCTGTCTGCGAGCCCCGGGTAAGTAAATCGACGTGGATACTCAGCGCTGCATCCCGTTCACGCGCAGCCATCGCTACAAGCCCCATGTCGTCAGCCAATTTCCCCCAACGCACAACACCAACACGCGTACCTTGGACAAGCACCAGCAGCTGGTCCACGACAGGCTTGGACAGCGTCTCGCAGTTCAGCGCGTCGAACAACGGGTTGATACGCCGCTCGAGGTCGTCGACCATCCGTTTTTGTTGAGGCTACATAAATATCATCATTTACCGATCTGACACGTGTAAAAGGAAGACATACGGGTGCCGTTTGCTTCAAATGCACTAATTGTTCCGTTAGCACATTATATATCGGCAACGCCGACTCGGGAATGTGTGTGCGATCGCCTGGTGCTAAACGAAAATGCGCATTCAACGACGATACGTCAACTACGGACACTAACAAGGCACTTACGGTATTTCGGCGGGGGTGGTCCTCTAGGCGGAACCGACGCACGCGCAGGTGCAGATGCGGCACTAGGGCTAGCTTGAGCAGGTCCGTGCTGCTGAGGCGGCAACCCGCCCAATGGATGTTGTGTCTGAGGAGGACTTCTCATCTGGACCGGCGGACCTTGGCCAATAGACGACGGTGGTGGTCCATATGGTCCAGGCTGCGGGTGGGCCAGAGGGGGAGGCGGCGGCGCATACACGCCCTGAGAAGCCTGCGGGGGCGGCGCAATGTGGGATCCTTTAATCTGTGATTGAGGCGGCGCATAAGGTCCTTGAGCAGCCTGCGGTGGGGGAGGCGCGTATGGCCCCGGTTTTTGCTGTGGGGGCAATGCAGCTTGGCTAGGTGGCGGTGCATATGGACCAGGGTGGTGCGCGGCGCCAGTAGGGCCGGTCGCACTAGGAGGGGTCGTCGCACGCGCATATGGACCGGGAGGAGGTGCGGCGCCACGTGGAGGTCGCGGGGGCGGTGTGGCCCTTACATATGGTCCAGATGCCTGTCCGAGTGGAACTGACCCTAGCGAAGGTGATGTGTATTGTGCCCCACTGGCGTGTGGAGGTGGTACGGGCGGATGGCCCGAAGTAGAGACAGACCTCCCTGGTGGCGGCCCCGGCCGTGTCTGTGGTGGTGGTTTCTGCACGCTCGCAGGCCGTGGGGGTGGAGGAAGAGGAACATTTTGTCCATGGGCCATGAATGGAGTACCTGGTGTGGGTGGCGACTGCGTTGCATTCGGAAATGGAGAAACAATAGGTCCCGGCTTGCCGACACTAATCGAGCTGGGTGTACGCCCTGTTTTGACCACAGGTGCATCGTTCCAGCCTCCGTTTTGGGTACGTGGCGATGGCTGATTGGAAACTGGGGGACGAGTAAGTGGTGGAATGGCAGGCCCACCAAGGATGGGCGGCTTGACGAGGGAATGAGTCGGTGCGTATGGGTTCTGTGGAGTAGCCCCGGTGTTGTAAGATGGTTGGTATACAGCGGTGGCGGGCGCATACGTCGGCTGACTGTGAGCGTACACTCCACCTTGCGTCGGAACCGCGTGGGTCGGCACACTGGGAGGCTGGTAGTTGTTGGAGGATGACTTTGAGGTGACACCATTATTAGGAACGCCATCGCGAATTTGATTTGAAACACTAGACGCTTGTCCAGTCAAAACCAACAGCCGCTCACGCACCGCCGCAAAGTCCAAGGCAGAGCCTGTGTATGCCTCCGGTGTCAGCTTCAGGTACTCGACGGCTTCCTTGACAAGACCTTGCGCAGCTAGCATCTCGGCATACTCGAAATACTTATCATAGAGCGCTGCGAGTTTGTAGGTCTTCATCGCGCCATCCGTACTCTCGGTAGCCGCAGAAAAGTCTCCATCCACATACTTGACAGCCGCACGGAAGACAGTGACCTTCTCGATAAAGGACTGCAAGGCATGTGCGTGGGTTGCATAGCGCGATGTAGACTCGGGGGAGTCAAGGGCTGTGACTCGACGTCCTTCCTCTTCCGCTAGTTCTTCAATCCAGATGTTGACCAGTCTCTCGAGACGTCCAGCAGCGAGGTAGGTCAGAGTAGCCGTCCTCCTCAGCTCCAACGCATCCGCGACATTGTCTTCCGAGCCTCCTTGGCTCTCAGAACGATGAACCCCAGCTTGGAACTCAAGTCGCGCTCCAAGTTGCTCTGCTAGCCCCGAGAATTCATCCCCACTCGCAAACGTACACAAGACGACAAACACTTCTGCCCATTCGGTCAAGTCAGCGTTCTGCACAACGTCGTCGAGATCATTGGTAACAATGCTCTGGAAGAGACGAAGGTAAGGATATTCGGCGGTTTGGCGCTCAAAATACACCTTCTGAGTGCGCTGCAGGAGGTCGTCACCTCCTTTGATGGCGAGGAGGAGAGCATCGGCATAACGCTCTGCCGAGAGACAGAGCTCCACAGCGCTGCAGAAGTCACCAAGTACCAATGCACGCGTGATGAGCCTGTCGGTCTCGCTTTCATCGGTGGGGTAAATCCTGAAGGTATTGTTCTTGATGCTCAAGCTCTCGCTGACAACGCTGGACGGGCCACTTCCAATCGTAGCAGCTACACTCGAGTCGATTCCATAGTTTGTATGCGGAACAACCATCATTTGTGTGCCATTGGCACCGGTGTCTTGTGCCAAAGCGCTGAAGAAGTCGGCTCCGGTACCCACACCAAAGGTGCCAGGGGTAGCTTCGTCCCCAAAGAGCGATGGCGCAGTGGTAGTAGATTCCCCATCCGCAAGTGGGGCATCGGATGCGGACATCTCGGATCCAGTCTTCTCCGTATCTGTTGCTTCCACCTCGGGCTCGGGCTCGGGATCCGCGAAAGAAACCACGGGATCACGAGGTTCAAGGTTGCACGTTTCCTCGTCTGCTGTGTAACTGAGCGCGGGGGCGTTGTAAGTAGCTTGCTGTGCCCGTTTAAGTTTCGTGGTAGCTTCTTCAATCCGTGTCTTGACCTCTTCTTTCGAATAGCCCAGAAGCATGACTAGCTCCTCCCTCGAGTCAGTCCTGAAGAGACTTAACAATGCTTTCCACATCTCCTCAGCCCCTGACTGCTCGCCAACACTGCCTTGAGCAAATCCTTCCAATTTACCCCCCTCTTCTGCTGCTCTCAATTTCTTGACTCTCGCCACAACGGTTTCTTCGCCAACCACACCTCTCAAATGCACAACACTGCTCTGTGTCTTGCCATGTGCACCAGGGAGGTTGCTGACTGTCACCAACTTACCGCCGAACCCAAAGGAGGCGCAGACAGGACGGCGGAGCCAACGTGGGGGTTGCTTGAGACTGAGGTTAAGTCCTTGTATACCCTGATCTGTAGGGATGGGCGGTAGAGGTGCGTCAAAAAGCTCCGCACCGGATGGTCTGGGGGTAGCTGGGACAGAAGAGGGAATGGCGTTGGTTGATTGCAAGGAGTGAATACCGATGGTGCCAGAGAAGAAAGCGGTGGCAAGGAGATCTGGATTACGTGGGCACCATTCTACTTGGAATGCCCAGTTGTCTGCAGAAGGGAGCTATTGTGTGGATGTATTTCAATGTAGTCGTAGGGACCAAGCATTGGGCAAACATAAGGTCGCGTGCAAGTGCAAATTGGAATGGAACAGGACGCAACGGACATCAGCGGTTGCCAGAAGACTTCTTCAGATGCACACACCTCACCAACGATTTCCGACGTTTGTGGGTTCCAGCATAAGGCACGATTGTCTTTACCGCAAGATAGCAACAGATCCGCATCTTGCTTACACCAGGATAATGAAAGTACGCCTTTCTCATGCCCAGTGAGGATCTTAATGTATCAACGTCAACAGGAAGTTCCAGAAGTAAACCGCCGAGTGTCGACTTGCCTTTTCTGGTGCACGGGCATTGCGAAGATCCCAAACCATGATGACTGGTGACGTATCATCCTCAGAGGCGGTGACGAGTCGTGTAGCCTGTGTCATGCAATCAGCGAGCACATCCCGACGAAATAACAATAACTGTCCCTTACGTTATCGGGGTGCCATGCAATAGCACTCATGCCCCTGCGCCCTCCAACAGCCATCCCACTACCTACTGTGCCGCCGAGCGTGCCTGCACCACCACCATATGCAAGGGCCACGACTTCGCGTTTGCCACGAAGATCCCATACGACCGAGTACCCAGAACTGCTCGCGCCAGCAAGAACATATTGCACCTGTTGATTCCAAGCGACGGAGGTGATCTCATCGAGCTTCGAGCTGCGATTGCCCGGCGTAGGAGAGTAAGGCTTTGAGGGATCATTGAGATCCCATATATAAACCTGTTTGTGTGTGCAAACGCGTCGTCAAATGGGGTTAAGTGGAAGTGATATGATGACGTGTATCATGAGCACTGGGTACTGACCTCCCCGCCGACCGCGCCAGAAGACAGAAGATTGGTTTGTATCGGATTAAAATCGAGCCCACGGACGGGTCCACTATGAATCGTGTTGCGGAGGATAAGAGACTCGGATGGGCTAGAGAGACGACGCGGTGATCAGCGACGAGCTACAGGATCGATGGGGTAACGAACTTTGCGTAAGCGATAATCTTTGCAGGGTCCCACAATGCAAGTTCACCGTTCTCCATGCCTGCAGCAATAACACCGCGCAATCGGTCCTTGTGCACCTGACCCCATGCGACGCGATTGAATCTGCAACGCGTTTCACATTTCAACATGCGACAAGCCAGCATAGTGCAAAATTACCTCGAGGTATCTGTGACGAATCCTACTGGCTTTGAATCCATATCTGCACCGAGGAAGATTTCATCCTTGTTCATGAAGTCGGGTTGCCATATTTCGAGTTGGGATTCGTTGGAGAAGGACTCGTCGAGAGCGCCAGCAACGGTGCCGGTCGCGATAAATGGGAGAGTGGATGTCGGCGACCAGGCAAAGGTTGCTGTCCTGTAGATTTCTTTTCGTCTCATCGTCGTCGGGCTCGACGTCTTCGCTGGTCGGTGTCAGATCGAAGAAATGAAACTCGCAGCTGCTTTCGTGTCACTTGGGCCGGCCCTACATTCCAGATCACGTGACCACTTCATCACCTTGCACAGTACCTACTCTAGTCTCACATCACACAATTAATTTATCAAGTAGAGGGAACGTGACGAGTCTACAGTCAATTCAGCGTTCAAGAGTAAATACATGCATTCAGAACCATCGAGAATTCAAAGAACAAAACCAATATTTGCTGTAAAGAGCTCGAAATCAGTGAAGAGTCCATACAGATCGCGGACAGTCTCAGGAAAGTATGTGGTCCATCATGAAAGATCGGACATATGCTTGTATAGATAGACATCCTCGAGAGGAAACATGCTTGGAAGACATACTCACCTTACATCATTAGTATGCCATGCTGCGAAGAAAATGGCATTAGCCAAAACTCAAGACAATACGGATGGATTCAGTTGGTGATGCATGTTCGAGTGAGGATCATTGGAGACCATCACCAACTCGAATGGAATATATCATCACAGAAAACAGACAGGAATCGTACTCACCATGCCATTTACCCACAGGCAACAACACACTTTGAAAATTGGTCCATTTTATATTGACCATTTCAACTCCGCATCTATCGGCGTTTGAAATCCGAACTTAAAACCGTAAAAACTCCTACTCTCATGTTCGCCGATCATGCCAGTTCAATCGGTCAACCTGTTTCTGTTGTGAGTGTTTTCGTATACAATCGCGCATGCACCGCACTGTCTATGATGAATCATCTCAATCAGTTCTGCTTCCGAAAGAGAGCAATCTCTTGTGGACAACCTCATACCAAAACTCTCTACCCTGATTTCCTCTTCCCTTTCGCTTTTTCGTCATATTGTTGCTCGGTTCTAACAATGCTACCCCCAGATATTCTCTCTGTTGTTACCTTTGACCTGTCGGGAAATCCGTGTTTCGTAGGTAAGCAAATCAAAGTACATTCTCGTCATTTATTCCAGGACGAAAACGTAGTTCATCCATTCTTTGAGTTTACTCGGACGTTGCGTTCCCGCGCGTGCCGCTCGTCGTCGAGTATTGCGCAACTTGCCCCGTACTGGGGCGGTTGTGCTGACACCGTGGGCTGTCGCATGTCGAGAAACATGAGACCCTGGCTTTTCTGATCTTTGAATCAAATCTTGCTGAATACGCGCTGATGCTAATGTAGTAGTCTAATAGGTGTATGAACATCATTTGTACGTGCATACTGAGAATGAGCATAAAATGTTACTTTTGTCATTCCTGCTTTGGGGGTATATCTTCGATGGTTATCTTGGGCCCTCAGGATAATATTATGTGTGTACTCTCTGTATGGGCATGCCTTGAGTAAGTCTTGACTTGTAAGACATCTTTTGGGACCTTGTAAATCCTTGTCCGCTTGCTTCCAGTGCAGGAGCTTGCTATCATCCATCTGGACGGCCATGGTCATGTGGGTTGCACAACGGTTATTGATAATGGTACAAGTATGCCCCACAAGTATGACTCTGATCATACTATTGTCCTGATGTCTATCAAATGGGCCTACTGTGAGCCATTGGTGAGTTACTTGTCAACTCAGCCAGTTGAATAAATGAACCATCAAACTTCAAGTTGCAGACGACAGCGGAATTGGCTCTCGAATTCATGAAAGGGTATGAATGTCACTAGTGGTAACATTGATGAAGCTAGAGTACGCCCCCTAATAGGCAATCGAGAACCCACCAACATTTGTCACTTGCCAAGAGGTCGCACAAGAGAAAATGAACCCGCGTCACAAACACTAGAAGGTAACATAGTCTACATCCATCTACTACTCAGACCCTTTCTCACCCTCGCCGGCGCTGGCAAGCGCCTCCAAGTCCTTCCCATCCAATGCCTCCTGAATCATGGAAATCGTACTCTCCAGACTCCGTCTCCGCGTCGACGGACTCGTCCGTGTCGTCCCCAAACTTGCTTGACGTCCATGTCTTCCCCGGAACGGCACTTTGCTCGGTGACGACGTCGGGGATGTAGGCGCCGAGGGTCCGCCCAGGCTTGAGTTGCTCTGCGAGGACATGAGCGAGGTAGAAGATAGCGCCGCTTCAATACTCGCTTCGATAGACCCAGAGGAGGAAAATGAGAGGTCGCCTGACAATGGCGTCTCAGGGAGGGATTGCGAATGTGCATGTTGGGCGAGGAACGCCTTGGCTTCTTCGGCATCGAAGAGTTCGGGCGGGAGTCGTTCGTTTTCGATATCCGATTTTCGTCTAGACGAGGATGAGCAAACGAATTCGATAGAGTAAGGAAGATCGTACGCGTCCTCAAATCCGGAAATGGCCTCCTTAATGCCCTCCGTACCCAACGCTAGTGTTCCGTATGGCAGTTTGGCAGATCCAGTTATGCTCTTCAACTCTCCCACTTTCTCTGACTCTTCTCTGTTACGTTTGAGTCACTCTACACGAGGGCTGTGACACATAAAACGACTCTACTAACCGAAGAAGCGCAAAGACGCGTGCCATACGACCAACAGCAAGAATCTTGTTCTTGATAACTTTTCTCCGCTCAACGGAATCTTCAGGATGTGATGGCTGTGGCATAATTTCTTCGTCAGATTCTTCAAGTTCCTCCTTGCTGCAAGTATTAAGGACAGCAACCAGCATGTCTGTGACTGTCGCGAGATCAGCGCTTATGTACTACAGAAAAATTGATAGCATACTCTTCTCCCCGACGAACGGCAAACTCCATGTAAAGACGTCCATAAAATTGGGTAGCCAATATGGGTGAGGGGTACAATTAAACTGGCGAATGTTCATCACATTGCTCTCATATTTGAGAACAGCAGCTTTATTGTTGTAAACGTCGAGATAGTTCGGTGCAGAAAAGATCGTCATGACAGAAGGGAAACCAGTCGTCTTGGTCTTGCGATACATCCGGTACCTAAAAACAAGTCGTGGAGATGATTAACGACAAAGAAAAGTTCTGTATGAGCGGACGCACCCTGCATCTTGAGCCTCATGTGCACGGATAATTGAGAGGAGGTTATTACGTTCCAGGAACTGACACGCAGCCTGATACCTGTCAACGCGGTGAGTATATGCTACCATCCGTTCATGAAGTAAAGCGCACGTAAAGAAATATGAGCATCCCCGCACGTGGTTGTGCACAAAACTTTCATTCATTTTTTCTTGTCCAAAATCTTCGACAGGATCCGACCATAATATGTCACACATCAACCCGTGTGTAGGCGGTTCCCGGAATCGATCGATCTGGGGCCAACCGTGAGGTGCACAACGCAGGCGATAGTAGGACGGGACCTACTGCACGGATATCGTCCATCGTAGTCAGCTCGGGTGATAGGCCACCGTGTATGCATAGGAATTGTTTGTTCATAACGGCAGCGAGCGGCAACGCGCAAAACGACTCCATGCAAGCATCATAAATGCCCTCGGAATACTTGTGTTTGCCTGTTTCAGGCCACAGCTAGTAAGTGTTTCACGTTGAGACAGCGAACGCAAGACGGACACTCAAGCTTGAACGTAAAATAGTCTGTCAGATGCCGGCACTCGTGATTTCCACGAAGGAGGAAAAGGGTGTCGGGATACCATATTTTCAATGCCCACAAGTACAGCACGCACTGTCAGAGGTAATCAGCGACCTGTCAGGTAAGGGTGAAGGCATAAGGTGACGAGATTCACCTCGATGCTAAAGTATCCTCTGTCAACATAGTCTCCGAGAAACAGGTACCTGGTATCAGCAGGGCTCCCACCGACCTCAAAAAGTTTCATGAGGTCATACTAGCGCAACGCCGCGGACCATCTGTCAATTCAGAGTCAAATGAACAGAACCCGCCCACGCACATACTGTCCATGGATATCACCACAGACTACAGTGACGAAAAGGATGATCAGGGTAGTTGTTCAAGCCGATAAAGTGAAGGGCGGACGTGACCAACCTGTGATCGGGGCATCGACCTGGAGGACATTGGGCTCAACCCGGAGAAGAGCTGTCGCATTTTCGATGATCCACATCGCATGTTCCTCACTTATTCGTCCCTCTCTATAAAAGTGGTTCTTGAGGAACGCGACATCCGGTTTGGAAGGATCGTGTTTTGAGAAAAACTGGGCGTCCGTCGGGATGTTCATCGCTGGGGCTTGCACCTGGAGCGGGGGATGTCAACTGCGGAAAGGCGCGCAACGAAGGAGGCATACATCTTTTATTACCCGCTCTTGGGTGCTTATAACATTGCCGTCTTCGAGGATGTGTTGGGTAAAGTCGATGTTAGATGGTCGTCGGCGATGTTCTATCTGCTCGATAGCCTTTTCGACGTGGGCTTGAGTGATGGGCATGGTCTTTGATGGCGTGCTCGGTGATGAAGTGGGCGGGCACGAAGGGAGTGTTCAATGAGTGTGGTTGCGTAAATATGGATTGTGCGATGGCGGGGTTCAAATGATGGGCTCCTTTGGCGAGCTGGCAGTGGCCAGACAACAAAAGGGACGGTCTTTACATGGCTACAACTATCCAAATACATTCCGACCAAGATAGTCTACGCATCACGAGCCAAAGTATGCTCTCAGGACATGGTTGGCGATATTGAACCCGAGCAGAGATACGACATAGCTGGCAAACAATGGTAACAGTGGAGCGAGAAGGATCTCCGCACGTATCAAAAATGGTAACGCTGTTGCGATTAGGACACCATTGGCGCTAAACGGATGATAAGATTGGCTCACCACTCAGTCCGAGGTACACCCCGTAGATGTACTGTGCAAATCTGGAAATGGGGTTAGGGTCGCGGGTACACGTCGAGGTAGGGAGACATTACCCTGCGAGGTAGAGGGTGTTGCCGACCAGAAGGCAGACCCACTTGTCCTTTGTGATAATGGGAAGCAGAATTAGTTGTGCGGCATAGAGTGTGAGATAAAAGGGGAAGAATGAATTCGTGTGGACATCAAAGGCATATGCCCATTCGACTGACGAGTCAGCCAGAGATGAATGAGAGGACGGCGACAGAAGGACTCTGTTGGCGAAGAGGCTGGCAG
>JBBPJN010000763.1:0-10439 GCA_038088755.1 Boletus aff. separans
CATTAAAAAGAGAGAGATTCACGCCACGCCATTGGTACACGCGCGTGCGACGTAGTACTCACCATGAAATACGTCCGTCCAATAGTCCCTCGGGAGCTTCTTGAACCCTTCTTCGATGTACCGGCGCAACCTGGGCCAGTCCTCCTTGGTAAACTGTTTTGCGCGGGTCGGGGTCCATTCGGTTTTCATCCCGTTGATCCGGAGCGCGGCGTTGAACCGGTCGATAAACGTCCCAAAGAACTGGGGCTCAAGACACCCGAGACTCATCCATTTGCCGTCGGCGCAGGTGTAGACGTCGTAAAAGGGGGCGCCGCCGTCGAGGCCGTTGCAGCCACGTGGTTCGGAGAAGTAAGGGGAGGCGTTATGAATGTTGAGGAGCGGGAAGGAGGAGACATAGCGTGTGCCGGAGACCTGTGGGAATGGGAAGGGGAAGGGGAGGTGAGAAAGGAAAGGTTGTACTGTAACCTGTGGAAGGTTTACCATGTCGGCGTTGACGACTTGACCGCGTCCGCTCTTGCCACGTTCGATGAGTGCCAAGAGGATGCCTGTGGCACATAAAAGGCCGCCACCAGCAAAGTCGCCGAGAAGGTTCAAAGGAAAGCTGGGCTTCTCGCTCGTGCCTGGGAGCATCTAGGCACATAAATGTCAAGCAAGATGAAGCGTATCGAGAGATGGGATCTCGTACAGATAGCACACCACTGAGGGCGATATAGTTGATGTCATGACCTGAGAAATACCACTAACGTCGTCGTTTGCTCGAGCATAGAGATGACACGCGTACCAGCCATGGAGGCGTATGGGCCTCGATTCCGATAAGTCGGATCATGGGCTTCGTGGACAGAGAGATTCACATACCTTGGCGTGGAAATCTGAAGGCGATGTGTCATGACGTGTTTCACCCTCGGTCGTCAACAAGCTACTCACCCCGCGATGCGAGCGTAGATCAGCCTGTCATTCAGCCCCTTCTCTTCTTTCCCGTCGAGGAACACTTCGGGTCCCAGACCGAGTCGCTCGAGAACGCCGGGTCTGAAAGAGTCGATGAGGACGTCGGCTTGGGCGATGAGACGTTTCGCGATCGCGAGTCCGGCTGCATTCTTGGTGTCGAGCACGATGGAGCGTTTTCCTTCGCAGAGGGCGTCGTTGGTGGACGGGGAGGACGGTCTGTCGATGCGAATGACGGAGGCACCGTTGTGTGCGAGAATGAGGCCGGCGAACGGTGCTGGTGCCAAGCCGGCGAACTGCTCAGATAGCCGGTTAATGCCGTCGATGGCAACGGGAGGGGAGTCGTCGCACCTCGACGACTTTCAAACCGGTCAAGGCCATCGAAAAACGCAAAGGCAGATGAGAAGGAGATGGCAAGGAGGGTGGGACAGGACCAGGTCGCTTTATGTTTCAGCGTCATGCGGAACTTGGGCCAACGTGGCGATACGTACTTGTGTATGCCAGCGCAGTTGGTGTCAATTGTTCGTCTGACTCGTCTCGGGGACAATCAACACATTGTGACGTTCCGGAACTAGACTGTGGATCCGGAGTCGACATCCACAGACACGTCCGATATTGTTATTTTACTGCGAGACGTGGAGTATGGTGCGCGGTGATCAGGGCTGAAGCTGAAGCGCCGAGTTCGCGAGTCCACGCAAGGAACAACATAAGACACGACTGAATGAGCGACCAAGACGACCGATCCCGTTGCAAACCTGTGCCAAAATGATGAACAAGTCCGACGTCGTCCCATACTCGCATGACACCCCTCCGGACCATCACCACCATGATCACCAAGCTCGCCAAATTGCCCATCTCAGCGCTCCCTCTGCCGCCCCCTTCGCACATCCTCACCCGCAATCTTACCCCAGATCCAAACGAACCGACCCCATCCGCCTTCATCCGCGACGTGCTCCAGAATCGACCTAGCATCCAGCGCCGCGCACGCCTCCTGCCCGCCGAAGCCCACTTTGCCTATGTCTCCCCGATGCCCCTCGAATTTCCGTACCATGTCCCTCCCATATCGCCTTCCGAGACCAACGAGTCAGACAACGTCGACATGGCGGCGTACATCGAGAACTGGCTCAGAGCGCACGAAGCGACCGTCCCAGCCGAGACCGGTCCTACCCCCAACGGGCTCATTAAGTGGACCTCGCAGGCGGGCAGTCAGGAGCGGGTGCTCGTTGGGCTGTCGGAGACGTGTCTTCGGGACTGTTTACCGCACCTGGACGTTGGGGATGCGTTTGCGGCGCTTGGACGGCCGGCGTTGGTGCCGTCGAACTCGGACCACTCGCAGGCCGAGGAGGCATCACCTGCAGAGGTACGTGTGCGTCAGGAACTCGTAGATGTGTTGGGCGGGCATGCGGTGCTCATGTCCGCGGACGGTGCTGCGGACGGCCGAGGCTATGCGCCGTGGTCGCTTCGGTACAGCGGACATCAGTTTGGTAGTTGGGCAGGTCAGCTCGGGGATGGGCGGGCGATTTCGATTCGTGAGTGACGGGCACACTCATCCGTCTCGGGCCCTTGCCAACGTGCTCACGATCGGGACAGTCTCCACACCGCACCCGTCTGAGCAAGGTGTGACATTTGAACTTCAGCTCAAGGGAGCTGGTCGTACCCCGTTTTCCAGAACGGCCGATGGGCTGGCCGTGCTGCGTTCTTCGATCCGGGAGTTTCTTTGCTCTGAGGGTAAGTCAGGCCTACGTTTGCGTTTTTCTGGCGTCTTTCATCAAGTTTTCATGAAGCGATGCATGCGCTGTCGATACCCACTACCCGTTCCCTCAGCCTTGTCTACCTCCCCGAACTACCAGTCATACGCGAGAGGATAGAGACTGCTTGCATCTGTACCCGCGTCGCGGAAAGTTTCATACGGATTGGCAATTTCGAAGCGCTCTCTCCGCCCACGAAAATGTTTTTCTTTGGCGGCGGCCAACAAGACGCCGATTACGATGCGCTGCGCATCTTGGGGGAGTACGTCGTCAAGAGGGTGTTGAAGCTCGAAACGGTCGATGTCGATGCGGGTGACCCGTGGGGCAAGGCGTTGGTCTTTGAGGTAGCTCGCAGGAACGCACGGATGGTAGCAGCCTGGCAAGCGTACGGATTCATGCATGGCGTTATCAATACGGACAAGTGAGTGCTTTGAGATGCCATCTGGGGTGATCTGACACGATGTCAGTGTGTCCATCATGGGCCTCACGATCGACTATGGCAAGTACAGCATGCTACGTATGTGTCGTGATTTGAGCGTTCATGTCGAATACAGGACCGTACGCATTCATGGACGTCTTTGACTCGTATCATATTTGCAATCACAGTGACTCGGAAGGACGATACGCATACATGGTGAGATAAATGACACCACCCCCAGTCCGTCGTCTAATGGGCATTCTAGCACCAACCAAACATGATGTAAGTACATTCTTCCAGTTTCTACGAGCACCTTTGGACGTCCACAGTGTTTATGCCTGTCGCGCCCTCCTCAATGCGCTCGCCCCACTCATTGGCGCTGAAATGTCCCTCGGGAACAAGGCTGTCAAACAAGGCTGGGCCGCCAACATTTCGTCCGAGACCCTGCAATCGTGGCGCACCACCGCCCTCGAAGAGACCCAATCCGAGATGGAACGCATCTTCCAAGAGACCTGCGCCGTCGAGTACAACCTTCTTTTACGCAAACGCCTCGCGCTCCGACTCAAACTAGACGGTGACCAGTCGGACATCTTCCACCCCCTACTGGACATGATGGAACGTCAACGACTAGATTTTCATGGGACGTTTAGAAAGCTATCGGGTTTCCGACGGGGAATGGTGAGAAGTGGTGGTGAGAGAACGGGCGACGTGCAGGCGTTTGTGGGTGGGTTGCTTCAGGGGACACCGGAGCCGGATCTGCTGGATTATGCGCGGGCGACGGAGGAGTGGGTACAATGGCTTAGGAAATACGCCGACCGGATCGAGCGGGAGGCTTCGGAGTGGTCTGGAGAGCCGGATTACGACGCTGCGCGGGAGAGGACGGTCAAGGCTGCCAACCCGCGTTTTGTACTGCGCCAATGGCTCTTGGAGGAGGTCATCAAGAAGGTGGAGACGGATCCGACGACGGGGCGGCACGTGCTCGCCAAGGTGTTGGAGGTGCGCGTCTTCTTTTTTTCGCGTGGTGTGGACCTGAGACGCGATGTGTTCGTAGATGGCTTGTTCTCCGTTTCAGCCGTGGGGCGCCGAGGGCGATGACACGCCCGACAGTGCGCTCGACCCAGAGACGAGAGAAGAGAGACGGTACTGCGGTATGGGAGAGAAGCGGCTGTTGGGCTTTCAATGCAGCTGCTCGAGTTGACTTTGTGCATTTCCAAGTAGCACATGTGTTTTTGATTGAAACCGTTTTTTTAACATTCGTCAGTCTTGGAAATTACGACGATGTCGTATGCATAGAATCACTGACGAATTCCTAGAACTTGGTTAATGCCATCATCATCGTTCAATTGACCAGATCACAGTCTTCCAACTGTCCAAGTTATCCATGTAATTATTATATAGTCTGACCGGGGGAGGGGGGCCCATTGTGGGAAAAAAATGGGACGAACTTCACCAACGACGTACTACGGCACAAGTATGCTAAAAAAAAAAAAACCAACCCCCCCCCCCTTCCTTCCCCTTGTTTTGAGTAGTAAGTACCCATGTGTTACAACGACGGTCTTTGTTGTCCGATTACAATTCGATCCCAGGACGTGGCATGTACTGTATTATTATTACTATTATTATTATACAGGCCGTGTGTGCACGCACCGCGGCGCGCCATCATGCAATCATGATCGTTGCACATCGAACTGTGATGCCGAACGAGCCTGTGGTGTACAGTATTGTACACTCCGGCCGGACCTGCACGACGTCGTGCACATATATATATGGACTCCGAGTCGCAGAGCTACCGCACTCGCAGTCATCACGCGCAGTTCAAGACAAGGTGACATAGGCGCATCAATTGCAAGGGTAGTCAGCGTGGATGCATCCGGTGATCGACGAAAACAGAGGGGGCAGTAGTTAGTGCATACAATTATATATAAAAATTCAAAGAGGAACAATGCAAGCCATGAAAGGAGTGACAGCGAGGAAGGAGGGGGTAAGCCAGTACCAAATCATGGCGTGCCGAGTAAAGAGGACAAAGCATTGTTTAATGATGGCAAGAAAGAAAACAGAAAAGCGTCAAGAACGTAGGTGCGTACAGGGCGTTGGTATGGTACGAAACAGGGATCGATGTTGTCAATGACACAATGATGGATCTAGCTAACATTGATCTGGGTTGGCGGGTAGGGGAAGGCTGTGACGCTGATAGTGGAGTCGCCGTCATCTGTGGTCATACGAGAGTAGAGCGACGATTGGGTAGAGACAACTCTGTCGCTACTGCCTTGTCCCGTTGGCTCTTGGAGGGCAGCAATCAACGACTGAATCGCATCGGACGAACCGCGGGGAGAATCTGGATCGGAGAAGGGATTTTTCTGTAACGTGCGTCTGATGGAATGGTCTCGGCCACCAAAGAAGGGGTTTTCTCCTTTGACACTGCTCCTGATGGAATTCGCGCTGTCTGCAAAAGGATTCGGAAGATCACCGTCCTCGGAGAGGACCGAACCAGTCTGGCCAACGTGTACCACCTCTGCGCTTTCCCAACGATGGAGGGAAAAAGCTGTGGGAGTTGGCGTCGACTTTTCTGTAGCCATCTTGAAAGGTGACGGAGAGCTGGACACGGCTGAATGTAACGACACGGACGTCTTTCCACGAACGGTCTCCCCTTCCCAGGAAATGGGAGGCGTCATGTCCGAATCATGACCCATGAGATGCAGGACTGGTGGGGGTTTAGCAACTTTTCCATCCACCTCTGTGCTTCGTGAAGCCATCTCGGCAGCCAAGCCAGGGTGGTACTTGGCAAAATGTCGCATGGTCCCGACCGACTCGCGGTTGTGTGTCTCGCACGATTTGTCTCCCGAAACGTTGCTGAGAGTGCGCTGGAACATGGCGCCAATGGGACCAGATGATGGACGCTGAGCCATGGCCTGCTCTTGCCCTTGACTGTCATTCATCCGTTTCCAAGGTTCCAGATGAGAACGCCTCCGCGACTCATTTCTCACGACGTTGCGAGATTTTGCACATGCAGCAGCCCGTTTTTGACGCCTGGAACAGTAAAGGGCCAGCAGCACGGCGAGAAGGAGGGCAATGACGGCAGCGACACAGGCACCAATCGTTGTTCCCAACGAAATTTGATTGCCAGACGAGGCAGAGGAGGATGGGGTGGTAGTGGTAGGTGTAGACGATTGTGACGTGGTAGAACTAACAAGCGGTATGCCCGCCTCAGTCAAGCTGGGATTGGCGACTGCTGCCGAGTTTTGCACCAACAAGGACGCGGTGGGAGTGGGATCGCTTTCTACAACAGAGCCGGATGCTGGGAGATAGCCACTGCGCTGACGCAGTAACTTGTGATGGTGGAGCGACATGAGACACGACGTCGCGGAATATAGAACGAGGGGCGAAACGAGGGGACTGGAAAGGAGTGGACTGCACAAGTTCCCCTCGCAGAAGGGATCGGAACCCCAAGGACAACACCTGGGGCCTGAAGGCTGGCAAGCGGGGGGGAACAAAAAGCAATTTGACCTGGGGGCCGGACTTTGAGTGGGTGGTAGTCGTACACTTCCGTGAGCTCTCACGTACAGGGAAGGGGCTTCGGGAAGCACTGCCCACGATAGTGGACCGACTCTAGGTCTGGAATAACGAAGAGAGCGTACGCAAGACGTCGGCAGTAGTCGTCGTCGTCGTCGTGTTGGGCGGCGAGGGGGCCGTGGCGGGAAGAAACTCGGGTCGCGAAGGGGAAGAGATGGAGCGGTGTGTTACATGAATATGATGTGTACACAAGTACCAACGTAAATCACCAAAGTAACCGGGAGCTATTCAACATCCCGACTCCACAAAATTACTGCATATCCCTTATGGCGACCGAACCCTGGCTAACAAGTCTTCGTACTCTGGAAACAATGACTGTGTCATCTCCTCCACAAACGATCTCAACACCGTGCTCTTAAGAACCAGGTTCGTAAAGTACGGATTCCCGCCCGTCGTCATGCTGTTGGCGAGGAAACCGTACACGGTCAGGTCGATGCGCGAGGGAAGTTCCCCACCATGGAAGTACTTGTGCTCGGCATACTTGACCTCGAGTGCTTCGAATGCTTCCTTTTGCAACCGGTGGACCTCCTCCTGTGAGTGCCGCCCAATTCCGGCAGAGTACAATACGCCAGTGACCCTCCACCTGAAGAACCATGGCATGAAGGATCGCACGAGCCACGGGCAGTCTCCAAACGTCTCCCTTGTCGTGACCACGTAATTTTCGTCGACATACCATCGGTCGTAGACGATGGCAGGATACAACACTTCTTCGACGTAGGCTTGGAATGCCCTCGACTCGGCTCTCTGAGCCGACGTCAGGCCAGCGAGGCCGTCGGGATCCTTGATGAGGGCATTCTCGATCAAGTACTGAATGATGAAATGCGAATCGGGGATGGTGATTGTCTTGCGGTCGTGGGTTATCTCCGCATAGGGCACCTTGCCTTTCGGCGCTTTGAAGGGATATGTGTCGCGGAGCTCGTATGAGACCTTGCTGTATCGAAGGAACGTCTCGAGTTTCTGGCAGAAGCCAGAGAGACTGGGCCGATCGGGCTTCTTTGGTACGCCCAAGAGCACGACGTGGGGCGGACTCGTCATCACTGTCGGGGCCACGACGTCAGACGAACGGCCGAACGGCATGAGAGAACGAACTGGCCTGCTGCTCCGAGCTGCTGCGGTCAAAGGTCGTCCCTTGAGGTCTGACCAGACGGCGTTCTTTTAGGGGGGGTGACGTCGACCGTTCGGGTTGCCCCTTGGCTGATTGGTCACGCGCAGGGGTCGGGCGGGTCGAGAGGGCCGGCGAGCTCTGGGCCAAGTCTCGACCGGGTTCAACCTCCGACTCGGCTGCACAGCTCGAATGACTGCCCACATCACCGTCCTCTACTTTGCAGCCGCGTCCACATCAACAGGTCTCTTTGAACAGACGATCCCCCTCCCCTCCTGCCCCGATTCCGATCCAGACCCAAAGTTCCCCCTCGCATCCCTCGCCGCCCTCCTTCTCTCCTTGCATCCCAACACGGGCTTGGACAAGGTCCTCCATTCTAGTCAGTGGAGCGTGAATGCAGAGATGATACCCGAGTCAGAGGTCGGATCCGTCTTTCTGCGCGGGGGAGAGGAGGTTGCTGTCATCTGCCCCGTCTCGGGTGGTTGATCGGTCGCCGATTTTGGCACTGGCGCCAGGAGACAAGGTACACGGCTGTTTTTCCTTTGAATCGTTGCTCATGGTCGCTTGTCGATAGGAAGAGGTAGACGTTGGTTGATGGAATCACCATTGTAGTTTGGCTCGAATATACACCACTTGCCTCGCTTGATATCGCGTTCGATAGCAACTATCACGGTGCTCTGTAGGTGAGTCATCGTCATGGGTGGTGACGCCAATAATGCCATGTATATACACCACCGCACTTGTCCTTGACATCCCATTCACATCGTCTAGAACGTGCCACAGGGGTTCAGGGGCACGCCAGGAAGGATCGTCGCTCCAGATGTGCAATTTCTTCACCCATAGCCTACACCAGGGGAATTCAGTCGTTCGCCCGGACCCTTTGCGTTTTCTTCCTTCACATCCAGCGTAACATTCATTCCCCCCTTGGTGGATGTTTTGGATGCAACCATCCATGTCGTTTGCTATCTCCCGATTTCGTCCGTTCCACATAGGAATGACAGGACGTGATAACCCATTGCGAAGACAGCTCGCCCACTCGAGGCTATTGTATGTGGTTCCGATAAAGGTTCCACGACTTGCGTGCATGCCGATCTAAGCCCCTGCATGGCTGTTCACCGTCTCGCGTTTATAATCAGAACGATCACTGGCGAGCGGTCCCCTGTTTTCCTGTGGTGCACTCTTCATTGAAATTGGCCTCTTGAAAGGTGGTGGACTGAAGTAGGATTTTACTGAATTCCGGATTCGCGGATTGCTTCGTGCCAGGAAGGATTCTACAATACCCCTCTTTACAACCAGTGACGGGACAAGATTGATGCCAACGTTGGAGCGTGCAAGTGTGACAGAGGCGTGCCCGAGATTGCATGTCGAGCTGTCGTACGTAGGAGAAAGGTGAGCTTAGATCAACCAAATTGATGGCTACCATGTCATTTTCTTACTCGTCGGTCCCTGTCGTCATTCAAGGCTACCTAGTGTCACACTGTATCTTACCCGGTGTTGAGCTTCTTTTTTTACACCGTTTTACTGCTCACTTGATCCATTCTATGTGATGCATTTCTCTTCTCTAGCGGATCAACATACATCGTCAAAGATCTGGTACCGCGGTTCTTAGCGCATCTTACACATCAACTCATGCCGCTTGAACAGCAACAAAGGGCTCTGCTTACAACGCATCCCATTACGCCTCGTCCGTCGACTTCGACTCCGATTCGGTCCTTGCTACTGCCCATATGGGAAATATTGCTCGCAAGAGGAGTTTTGCAGCGTCTGGTAAAACGTGACCAAGTTGGCCTTGATCGCCTTCTTGAGCTCGGACGGCGGCTTGGGGTACAACCGAGCCGTCAAATTGACTAAACTGTGGTACCCGTAGCATGACTGCAGACCGAGTCAAGTAAATACATAAAACAATGTCAACGAGTGCGCCAAACAAGAGAGAGAGAGAGAAAATCGGACGTACGGTCCCATCGTCCTCTGGATTCACTACATAGTTGCCCACCCCCTTGTTGTAGCCCGGAAGGACGCGGATCAGGGGGAAGACCCTGGCAAACATGACACCTGATTCGGCAACACCGTACGGCCCCTGACGACGATAAAATCCTTCTGGGTACATGTGCTTCTCATAGAAAATCCGCGCGTTATCCAGCGTCAAGTTGAGCGTCGTGTCCGCCGTCTGGTTGCTCACGAAGAAGGCGAGGGGGAAGGCCGTTTCGGCGTAGGCAGCTACGAAGCGCGGGGTATCTAACGAGAATGTTGGGTTGCGTGCGATGGAGTCGTTGATGCGGAGGGACCGTTGGAAGGCTGCGGATTCGATGGTGACAAAGCCATCCCCAATGATGTCGGCGGCGTACTCGAACTGTGTGAAAAAGGATGAGAAAGATAGATGCGGGTGGTAGCGTGTACCCTACTACCTGCTCAAACAAGGTCTCGTTGAAGCTGTAGTTGTCGCCGAAATAATAGTCTCCACGGGTGGTACTAGCATCACCTAGAGTGAGGAGTGGACAGCAGTGGTTAGCACATGACTATCAGATATTGCCCCATCATGCTACCTTCAGCGTGATTGTGGATGTTGAGTCCTGGGGTGAGTTCATCGTCTGCAGTCGTGTTTGCACCAATGGATATCAAGTTAGTCAAATGGTTCCCGTCGACAACAAACGCCTATTCC
>JBBPJN010000764.1:0-10438 GCA_038088755.1 Boletus aff. separans
CTCTAATATAAAAGGCTGGTGTAAACAGCTGAAGTCCTCAGTCGTTTCCACTTGTCACTTACGCTCAATCGAGGGGTGATTAAGGAATTCGATTCACACGGTACTGAGTACTCGGAAGACCTGTTCAGTCAGGCCCGTGGCTCCCGTCCTAGTGCTTCGTGAGCACATTAAAGCAAAGGTTGGGACCAAGTGTGAAGCCAGGGTGATCGTTGTATAGACGACCCCTAACACTCTCCTCGGCAATCAGCACCACCCCCTTTGCCATAACCCATAATTACATACCATGCCTAGGCTTCGAAGGCAACACAAACACTTGCCTGTGCATGAGGATGTGACGGCGTCAGGCATGTGCATGTGACACGTTTTATGCTGACCTGACCGTTTGTTTGATCGGAGCTCGAAAGAACCACCACATTTGCAGCTGTGTTATAACTGAACCGGAGCTTGAATACATGACTCATTTGTCACACGCACATCATTTCGTTTTGAAACTTGAGGTTCGCTTAACTTACGTTTAGTAACTTTCGCAACTTTGAGGCCCACTAGTAAGTCATAACACATCTCAAGCAGCAGTTGCTGCCACGTTTCAACTGGGATCATTGGTATTGCCTCAACATATCTACACTTGATCTATGCAATGTTGTATCCTCCAACTGGTCAAGCTGATGCCATTGGTGCCAAACAGATGCAAAACGTATCAAAGGTGAGTAACGACTCTATCTGTTTTGGCCCTTATAATTGAGTCTGAGGCTGCACTACCTTCGCATCTCGACTTCGAATCGAGCGGCAAGAATTGTTTGACATGAAGCCTTTGTAACTACGTAATTTTCTTCTCTACGGATCTCATAAAATAAAACACGAGCGAATAGCCAAAGCGATCTGGTGCTACAATCGACAAGCAAGAGCAAGAAAGACGTTAGAAATACAGCCAGGTAGTTCCTCGATGCATCGTCCCATCCACAATATTCCTCCTAGAAACTCGAGGAAGTCGGAATCAACAGACCTCATCGCCTATTCCATCCGCCTCCAGGACCATGACCCGCACCCGCGCCCTGTCCCGAACTGGACGCACCAAACAGGCCCATATCCGATGCCGTAAAATACCCCGCAACAGCCGCATTCAGCGCACCGACATCAAACCGCATCGGTTGAAATTGTCCCTGGTTCCCAAAGTTTCTCGCTGCCGCTGCAGCATCGAGCATGTTGAACTGGGATACGTTCGGTGCTTGAGCTTGCATCGGTCCGTGGCCCTGCCCGGGCGTACTCTTTGTTTGTATCTGGGAGGTTCCTGGCGTGGACGGTGACGTGAGCGAGCCCGGTTGGGCAACCCTGGTGGCAGGGAAGGTCACCGCCGGTGTCGTCGACGGTGGTTTCCAGTTCTGTCGATGCATCAGTCAGCACACGAATACTGAACACCTGGATGAGCAAAGTCACGCACGTGTTGCTTCCCAGCGCGATATAGCTCCTCTAACTTTTCATCAAAGACGCCCCGATCCTCGAAATCATGGTATGCCTTGTATAATCTCAGTGCAGAACGCGCATCCTCGATCGAGTCGTGTGTCTCTGTCTGTATGTTCTCTCCGAGGACGAACCAGGAAAGGAAACGGAGTGAGAGACGGCGCTGGCGGTTGCGCAGGAAGTAGAGGTCGACTGTGTCGATCACTTGGTCGGGCGGGACAAAAATGTCTGTCCTACGGTCTAGAATGAATCTATGTCACAGACAAGTAGGAACTGACTGATTATCCGGAAATCCTTGGAAAGCCCGTGGCCGATAAATATGCATCCCCGATCGACGAGCAGTCGTAGCTTTTTGTACACAAGTTTCAATGGCGTCAACGTGTACCTTGACAAGTGCGGATCCAGGTCCCCGACTACATGCAGTGCCAATACTTCTGGTTAGCGACGCAAAGGGAAGGAACTGGGAACATACATTTGATGCCCGAGAACTCGGTGAGATAATCGACGATAACATCGCTTGTATGGATGTGGTCGTCAATGAACGGGATGCCTTCTTTCGAACCGTCCCCTCGCAAGACTGAAACACGTGCAAGACTAAGGCGGGCCGGGCGAATAACGCGGGTCGTACCGTCAGACCTGAACTCCGTTTCCTCCTGCGGAATAGAAACACGTAGTTAAGGGAATGAAAAAGTCGAGTTAAACACGAATCCACCTGTTGCATAGACACGAACTCGGCGTCAATTGCGACCAATGTGCCAGGTCTAGGCAATTCCTCGGAGGTTAAGCATTCGTGCTTAATCAATGTTATGTCCCGATTTCTTTGTCGCATACTCAGTAAAAACATGGGATAAACAAAATTAGCACTTACACCGATATAGATGTATCATGACTCAACGTTGAGGGATCGAGTTCATCAGGGAGGCCACTGAAGTCAAGTTGAGAGCACGCGTCTTCTCGTTCAAGGTACAACACAGCGGGGACCTTGTTCTCCGTGTCAAGGGTCGCGGAAAGAGACACAGAAAGCGCGCACATACTTTCCAGCTGCTCGGGAAACTCAGTGCCTCGCCTTCGGAAATATTGCGGACTACAAAGTCGTTGAACAAGAACCAAGGACTCTTGAGATGTGGTTGGTTTTCTGCTTCCGGTACTAAAACGAAATTAGACGTAAAAATCAGAGGGAAGCAATTAACATGACCTGCCCTTCACGATCGCGACCAAGTGCGAATGTTTTGCTTTCGTCATGATCTGACAAACAATAGCCTAGAGATGAGATCAGTCATAGATGTTCGATGCACAAATAACTGCATATACCCACTCGGAGCCCGTACGTCACAGTCTCAGTATCATCAACACCCTCTACCTCCCCCCTCACCTCCACCGTTGGAGACAAGAACATCCCAGTTCTCGTATCCATCCAATACCTCAGGTTGTCATCGTTATATACACTCGCATTTACCGCCAATATGGGCGGGAGGGCCGCGCTTGGGATCGAGCGGCGAGAAGAAAACGTAGAGAATTGCTTGCATGTCTGACAGGTGGCTTTGTGGGTCATTTGACGGATTAAGGATGTGCGGAGAATATCAGCGAAAGTAGCCTGGGGCGGAAGTTCATTTGGAAGGAGCTGAATGTCGATGGTGATTAAAGTGGCCCAAGAGAGAGGAGAGACACACACCTTTCTCGGATAAATCATGTCAAAGACATGTGTCATGTTCTCTTTTTCCCTGACGGCCTTACAGCTCAGACACACAATAATATTCTTTGCATCGATCCCCAATAACTGTGTCACAGGGGCTGCTGCGGGTGAAAAGGACGCGCTCGTGTTGGGAGGGTGAGTATCAGCCTGAAATGCAATGGAGGCCGTGTGCGACGGTGGATGCTGAAATATCAGGGGGTTGTGAGGGAAAGAGTTACCTTCGGAGCTGAGATGATCGATGAGGAAACGATGGAATGACTGGATCATGTGAGCATAATCGACCTCAGTAGGTTCACGACCGTAATCAATCAGTTCAAGTTGGTTTTGAGCTGATTTTCATCGCATGTCGTTATTCGAGAAATTTCGGACAAGGTGGACAAGGATCTTACCTTGAGCAAGAATGCCGACTGTCTTGCAGAAATTGCTTGATTGACAGTTGGTTCCGTGTGCGTCTTCAAGCATACGTACGACGAAACCGAGCTCGCATAGCAAACAGTGCTCCCTTGGACAGTTTGTTGTTATGTGCGACCTAGCCAGCTTCCGAATGGGGAGAGTGTAATGCATTACTTGTAAAATCGGATTCGTGTATGAATTTAGGATGTGTGTTTCGAGACCACTATAAGCAGTTTTGTTGTAGAACCTGAAGGAAGGCATTAGTTAGACCGACGGAGAGGGATCGACAGGAGATGTACCCGAAATCAAAGTCTTCGACTCCGAATTTTGAATACTCGATCTCGACTTTGCGATATATCCGGGGCACCTCGTGAATACTATCGTCGAGAGTTAGATGCTCGAGCTCGATCTGTGGTGTGTATGAGTTGTACCGCTGGGAAGCACGTTGGAAAGACTGACGTCGTCGTCTCGTTTTCCTTTTCCACTTCTGAACCTGCCTTGATCCTTTGGGGAGGAAGCGACAACGCGATTCCTGCGTCCTCTGAGCTCCTTTGGGAGAGCAGCATATGCGACGTTGTCATTGATCTTGATTGTCGACAGGATCTGGGATGGTAATTTGGCGGGTGGTGGGTAAAGAGGGTTAGTTGAAGAGAGGAATTGAGGTGTCCAAGAAGAAAGAAGGGTGCTCGTATAATACGGCATACCGATCGAGTTGAGAGGACTGGGGGGGTGGTAAGTCGGCTGACGCAAAGGAACGAAGGAAATAGGCAACATACGTGGAATCTGTCCAATTTATTTCAGGGAGAGGTTCGGGAACGTCTGCCCATTCGACTGGCTGGCCTTGAAAGCCGTTGAAAAAGGGCTCTGAAGATTCGTCGGCTGCCGTGAGGAGATGGATTGTGCCGACGGCATCGCCAAAGGCCAAGTAAGAGCCGTTGGATGAAACGGCGGTGGATGTGATGTAAGAGGTGGTTTCGAGCTTGATTGTGGGTTGGGGAAGAGAAGGGGAGAGGGGAGAATGGGATACATACGTGATAGAAACCAGAGGCGTTGGTGTTGGAAGCATCGACGACGTTGACGAGGCCTTGAGTCGAGGTGACAACGAGGCTTGATGTATGCTTTGGGAGCAAGTTAATAAAGGCAGGACCGTCGGAGAATGGGATCGGAGGAAGAGGTCTCATGTTGCGCAAGTCGTAGACTTTGACAAGGGGATCGGGAAAATCGTGACCGCGTCTAGGAAAACAGTGAGAGAGATAGGGAGAGAGGGGAGAGAGAAAGAACCTTGAGGTCGAACCGATGGTGAAGAAAAAATTGCCCGTCGCTTGGAGATCCTGTACGCCGCTGGCATGCGCGAGGACGGCAGAGTCGCCATTTTCTCTGCGTAGTGCTGTACGGGGATCGTGCGTGCGTACGGAGCCATCGGCCGACGCAGAGAGCAAGGTGGAATGGGAAAAGGCAAGATGGGTGACGTGCGAGGGAACTTGTGCCTGGCGGAGGACTGAGCCAGTGATCGCGTTGAGAAGGACGATTTCTGGCGTGGCGGTTGCAATGGCGAGGATGTTTGAGGAGAAGACGGAGGGGGTCATCGCGCAGACGGTAGAGGGCGGGGTGCTAAGCGGCGTTAGATGGGGCGGGGGTGTCTAGGAGAGTACGCACCGAAAGTACCACTTGTTCATGCCGCCCTTGGCCCATGCGCCGACGCCATGGCCAGCGAGACCGAGTGCACGGACGTGGTTGTCGGCGACGGCGAGCTGCTTGACGGGGAGAGCACCGCCGACGGGGAAGGAGACGCCGCGGACGCCGTGGACCGAGTGAAGGGCGCACACGACGCCGGAGTTGTCACCGGCCCAGATGGAGTCCGAGACGGGGTCAAATGCGAGGGCGGTGACGGGCTGGCCATGGGACGCGATCGGTATCGCTGGCCGATACATGATGGATCCAGTGCAAAGTGGTCATCACGTGACAAACACACAGCATACACGCACCCTTGGGCTCGAACCCGGCAAGGGTGATGATGTTGGTCGCATCCATGCAGCACGACGCCAGCGCTGTCCCGTACCAGGCGTACCGGGTAAGCATCCTCGCCCTTGCCAGTCTCCGGGCTCACCGTCTCTCTAGTCAAAGCGCCACTCGCGCACCGTCTCGACGCTGCCCATCATCCCTCCCAATGTCCCTCCGCCGTCCCTCGCTCGCCCCGCCGGCGTCCTACAATGGGACGCGGAGAAACTCCCCTCTGATCACCTTGTCCTCGACCTTGTCCATCCAGCATCCAACGCCGATTCGCCCACAACCCCTCCCTCGACACAGCCAGAGCACCCACTCCCAGACATTCCCCCCACTATTAACGGAAAGCACAAGCAGCCCGACTCTTCCCCCTCTTCCTCTTCTGCACCGCTTTCGCCTGCCTCCTCCGCCTCCCCAAAGAAGTCCTCCACTTTCCGGCGCCTACATCCCCGTCCGTCTCCTGCAAGACCGCCCCTGCCCTCGTCCCCCCTCCGTCCGCCCCGAGGTCAGTCGAGCCCCTCTTCCTCATCCACCATAACCCGCCAGCTCGACCTCTCTCCCACACCCTCCTCTCCTCCGCTCCATAGCCGTGTTCCATCCATCAACTCCGTCATCAGCGATTCAAATCGTCCAAGTCCATCCCACACCCCCAACTCATCTTTGGCTATTCCCTTCGCATCCTCGAGCCAGCACCCACCTCCGTCCACCACTTCCCTGGTACCTCCACAACCCCCAACTAATTCCGTGTCATCTAGTAATTCCCCTTCCCCGATAACATCCCCGCCTCCGTTGAGTTCACCCCTCCCATCTGGCCCCCCTCGCTCTTCCGCACCATACAGACCTGGATTTCAGCCCAGGGGTGTATATCGGCCCCGTACAGACGAATTCTCACAAGCGCGCAAAGCTAAACACGATGCCACACGTATCGAACGTACCAAACTCGAAAGGCGTCTCGAAAAACTCATCCAGCTTCATTTTCCCCTACAAGGCAACGAGTCGAAAGAGGCCAAAAAACTTTCAACCGAACGCAGGAAATCCAGCTTTTTCGACTTGGACCTGGCAAGTTTAAAGGACATGGGAGCGGGTGACATCTGGAAGGGTGTCGTACAATCACAGGTTCTCCAGGGTGCAAAAGCCGATGTCCGAGGTATGCTTTCACGCACCCCTTGTTCCGTCCCTCATCCCCGTTCTATATTTAGCCGCTGAGCAACGCATCGCACCGTGGCAAGAAGACGCCGTAGTTTCTAAATGTCCTTTATGCACGTACGTTGACTCTTCCTTCACTTTTTACTGCCTAACCCGACAGCAGCGCTTCTTTTCACCCGCTAACGAATCGGAAACACCATTGCCGCCTCTGTGGTCAAATAATTTGTTCTCTTCCTACCAAACAGCCCCAACGCCCCGAACCGTGCTCGATATTGTTCATTGTAGATTCAAAAACACGGAAAATAGAGGAAGTAGGCGAGGGAGTTGATTACGGTGTAAAAAAGAGAAGGACAAGCGGTGCAGGCACGGGAAAGGGCAGCAACAATGGGAAAGAGAAGGAAGAGACACTTGCAGACGACGAGAAGTTCTTGAAGGGGGTAAGGGTGTGTCGGAACTGCAAACCTGTCCTCTCGTGAGTCATCCATACCCCGCTGCTGTTACTCGTTGTGGGCATGCGTGTTGACTCCCACTCTCCGTACGCCGATCTCAGACGAGAGCAGTTTTACCAGGAGGTATCCCGCATACCACCATTAGTTCGGTTGTATGAGGTACGGTACCCCGAACTCCCTAAATGGTTTCCCACTGAATGTCGGTGTAGGCGTTTATTAGTCATGAGAAAGAGATTGAAGAAGCGCTTCCACAATTCCAGGAATTATTGCTGACTCTTAAGTAAGTCCGTACTCGTAGCTCATTCCCGAGACTGAGGTGTAGCCCCAGCTCGGATTCCCCGCTCAGTAAAGAAACCGCTGCCGCCCGCAAACGCATCCTGGACGACTTTGCCATGTATGACGCCATCTCCAAACGTATTCGCAAGATCCCATGTACACCGGGGAGCTCCCAGGATCGCGTCCAGCTCGCGATTCGCACGCGGGCGGACCTGTTCTTGCAAAAGAACATGTTTCCTCTCCAGGCAAGCTTTTTGTCGCGCTGGGCTGGTTTGGTGCTGACAAATACCCATCCAGTCACTCCCTAAAGCAACGAAACAGGTTCCTTCGCCTGGTGCTGCGGCCCCACTCGTGGATGCAGATTCAGAACTTGCACATGCACTTCAACCGCTCCTCGAACAAGAAGCCCTCCTTGAGTCCTTTGTCGGAGAAGCGATGGCCCACCGAAAGTTTGAGGATGCCAAAACGCTCAAAGCGAACCTGAAGGAGGTTAGGGCTGAGATTGATAGGTTGCTGCAGAACCAGGCTTGGAATGGGAACACACAGGCGGCGGTAGTCGCTTGATAGTGCTATGATTGATCACTGGACAAGTATAGTTGAGTGATCCTACAGTTTTTGACGCTTACGAATAATGCTGTCTGCGTCTCCGTGGGACTCTTGATTTTTTCTTTCTAACACGTATGTCTTGCCCTAGGATAACATATTGGATATTATCAAGAGGAATATACTTGCATGTTGCCTTATGCATGTCATACCAATCATCTATATCTGCAAAGACGGTGCAATCCGTACGATAGAGGACCGGGAAATTTTTTCAAAGGACTACCCTATGCATGAATTCATCAGCGCTTTTGCTTCCGATTCTACTTACATGAATAAAACGCGAAGTCCCACCGTGTTACGCGCTTTGTTCCATCCAGTTTGGCACCGCGTCACTCTGGTGACCAAACCAGTGGTACTGGCAGCATCCGTTTGATGGCGCTGGCGCCCAAGTGCCAAGTCCTACAAGATGGAAGGGACGGTCTGCGAGGGAGTCCATAGCATAGCGCGTGTCGACTCCGATCGCCTGGCCGAACCATGGCCGTGTTGATAGCCCTACGCTCGCCCAGCTGATCCCAGGAATGTCATCGCGTCGTCGGACGTTTCGGCCACAATTAGATGGGAACCATGTGTTATCGGCGGCGTTCGCTGGGAGGACGTGTCCTTCTCGTGCGGCGTGTCGACCGCGCGTCCGGGAGCCTCGGGAGTGCGTCGTCAAACAGCGGGTTGGCATCTTACTCGCATATGACACGCTCTGTGACCTGAAGTTCGTGCGCCGGGTTTTTAATGGCATCTCCAGCATAGCAACAATACTCAAGGAAGTTGCGTCCTGGAACGCCCAGTGTGATCATCGATCTCTGCACTCTAGAGGACAGGCTCAGATCTATTTCTTGAAGCATCGGGAAATTGTTACAGCGGTGCGGCACACCCCATGTTGTTCTGATCATGACTGTCCTTTAGATGTGTACCCACCATGTTCTATCGTCAGGGCGTTGGCGATCGGCCTCGAGGACCTTTTCCCAGGGCCAAGCTCGACTCGTCAACGGTGTAAAGTCTGCCCGATCCTTCCACAGAAGTTGCTTGCATGGTTCGTTCGCTGACAGTTCCTCATCGATGCAAACATCGTCGGAGGGGCCTCTGGACCGGAGCTGGAGCGCGATATCGGAACCCATCGCGCGAGCGTCTGATGTGCGTTGTCGCAAATCGCCACTGTAAGTGACTCTCTCGTTAGTATATATTGTTTCCGGCCAACCTATAGTCTTGATTCGTACATGAGACCTCCGTGGCCCACAACACCAAGCAGTTTCGGGTCGTGACTCGTTGCGCATTGTAGCACATCGACGCCACGACTGCGCTGCGCCGTCTTACCATCCCCCTTCGGCTTTGACCCCCCGTACCTTGCGGTCACCCTGGCGTTTGAACGCTCAGACATTGATGTCCAGCTGCTACGTCTCTCGTCTCACAACCTTTCCGCTTCGATGATTACGAACGTATCAGGAATATCGTACCATTTTCCTGGCGTCAGAGGACACAATCACCCTGTTTGGAGTATTCAATTGTATACACTGCCCGTGACAAATGTGATGTTCATGCCCGCAAAACTAGGGGCGAGTGTTATGTGGTTATCAATTCAAGCTCTCGGAGTAACCAGCCCAGCACAGAGACATGGCAGGGAGAGTGTGCCTAACGTTACACTTCTCCCGATCCTTGGAACTACCTGGTTACACGCTCAGTTTGTCATCTTGATGGCAATTTTGTTCCCCCCCCCCTAAGAACGCCGGCTTGCTAACTGCGGAAGCCCCCCAGGTACACTCAACAATTAGTAATGTTGACAACTATTGTGCTCATGTTTCAGAGTATCTGAGATTCCTTTAGTGACAGGAACGGGTGGAGAGATGGCTCGAGTACAAAACGAGATCTACCGCAAAGTATCGCAACAGACTCGAGCCTCGAGATCCTAAAGAGGATCTATCATGATAGACAAATGAAATCAGTGTGGCAACTGTCAATGCGACGCCTGTACTCACGGTAAATCATCCTACACTGTTGGATCCGCACGTACGTTTCTACTCTATACTGCACTATTGATACAGTACTTCCTTATCGCATCATGTATCCTACACTATCTTCTTGTTGCAGCGTGTCACCCAGTACGGACGCTCATTATTGTCCCTTATTAGCTATCGCACGTGACTTGTTAGTTAGATCGCTTGTCGCAGGTAGACATTCTCAGCCGTTCTACATCCACAGGCTGAGGTATGCATCCACCCATTCCGTTTGTGGTACATGACCGACAGCTACCTTAGACCGTTGTGTCATAGGTCTCTTTAGGGACGACCCATGCGACCGAAAGTGCGGCAGTGGCGGTGGAATGAATGTGCGGCCGTTGCGGTGCGTATTGCCAGCTTGGTTGAACAAGTTTCCCCTTCGTGAAAATGGGAATGGCTAGATCACAGATGCTGCTTGCTGGACAAACATC
>JBBPJN010000765.1:0-10401 GCA_038088755.1 Boletus aff. separans
AAGCAGTAATCAAGGCCAAAGGAGGTCATACAAAGTACTAGAATTGGCCAAATCTATATATTTAATACATAGTTCCAAAATTGAGTCAATGTCTTACTCATTTGATTTGACCATATCTCCATAGATACTTATTTGAATTACATAATTAATTTTGTAGTAGATAGCCAAGAGCAAGTACTATCTGCCACCCACTTAAACTTTGGCTCTATTTGTTCTTGTTCCTGAGTTATTTAACCAATACTCCAAAATTGCAAAATATTGACTTAATTTTGGAAGTCACTGTAGAACAGGGATTTGCCAGTGATGGAGTGAGGGCGGTGATTGTGGGCAAATTTGGCATGGGTAATGAAGTTGGACCATAAGGTTGGGTTATTTCCACAGTAGATTTGGAGATAGGTTTCGACCTCTTGGTTGACTCATTCGGTTTCACCATCGGTTTGAGGGTGATAGGTGGTGGATAGGGCAAGGTTATAGTTTAGAAGTTTTCTGAGTTCTTTTGTGAAGGCAGAGGTGAATTGTGGACCATGATCAGAGATAATCTTATCATAAAGAATGAAGTGGTGGTAAACCTTGTGGAAGAAAAGGGTGGCTATTCCGGTGGTGGTAACTGTTTTTTTTGTAGGACAGAGAATTACCCTCTTCATAAGGCCATGGTCTACCACAACCAAAAGGGAATTGAAGCCATTGGAGGGGGGTAGGTCAGTGATGAGATCACAAGAGATCTGTTAGAAGGGGCAGGAGGCAAAGGACACAATGGGAGAGGACGAGGAGACAATGGGGTGGGTGTTTGCTTTGGCCTATTGGCAGGAGGAACAGCCCTCCACATATTTGTGAGTGAATTGGACAAGGCCTGGCCACCAGAATTTGGCAGGGATGAGTTGACAAGTTTTAAGATAATCAGGGTGTCCAGTAAAGGTGTGGTCATGGCAGCGGGAGATGACAAAGCAGTGGAGGAAATCATTGGGAGGAAGATAAACACATCCTTGGTAGGTGAGGATGCCATTCTGGTAGGCCCAGTCAGAGAGACAAGAGTGGAAGGCAGGGGAAACTGAGCCATTAAGAGCCTGCAATACCTGAAGAATAAGGGGATCTTTCTCCGAGAAGGAAGAGATCTTCTTCTGCAATGTGGTATCAATGATACAGACAAAGAGGGATTCAGGGAGAAGAACAGTCTTGGTATTGTCCTTGTCATCAGGGTAGAGATCTGGATAATGAAAGAGAGCATTGGGGCCAGCAAGGAGGCATCCAGGGATGTGTATAATTTTAAGCTTGAAGTCAGCAAGGTCAAGAAGCCAGCAGGCTTGTCAATGGTTGAGACATTGAGCCTGATGGAAGTATGTGAGGTTTTTGTGGTCAGTGAAGACCTGGATAGGGAATGGGGAGCCATGAAGGTAATGTTGCCAGGCTTTCAGGGCACGGATAATAGCGAGGAGTTCATGATCATAGATGTCATAGTTTCGTTTGGCAGGAGAGAATGAGGTGGAGAGGTAGAAGCAGGGGTACCAATTGCTGTTGGTGTCAGTCTGGAGGAGTATTGCTCCAGAAGCATATTTGGAGGCAGTAGTGGTAATGATGAAGGAGGTGGCGGGGTCAGGGGGGTTAAGGACAGGTTTTGAGAGGAATAATTCTTTGAGACAGTCGAAGGCTTTTTGGCATGTGAGGGTCTAGGACCATCCAGCATTTTTCTTGGTGAGGTCAATGAGAGGGCGGGTGACAGTAAAGTAGTTGGAAATGAATTGTTGGTATAAATTGGCAAAGCCAAGGAAGGAACAGACTTCCTTTATCTTGATTGGGACAGGCCATTTGGTGATGCCATTAAGTTTGACAGGGTTCATGGTGAGTTGTCTGGGTTTGACGATCATTCCTAGGTATTCAACCTCAGTTGCGATAAAGGTGCATTTTTCATGTTTCAGGTGCAGGTCGAGTTCCTACATTCGTTGGAGAACTCGTTTCATACATTCCTCATGGGTCTTTTGATTTGGGGAGAAGATGAGAAGATTGTCCATATAAATAACAAGCCAGCTATCAGTGATCATATCATGAAATGAGTCATTCATGAACTACTAGAAGGTGGTGGGGGAGTTGTTCAACCCAAAGAACATGACAAGGAGTTTGAAGAGGCCCTTGTGAGTGATGAACATGGCCTTCCATTAGTGGCTGTCTTTGATGTGGATGTTGTTATATCCCCATCGAACATCAAACTTGGTGAAGAGTTTGGCACCCTTTAGTTTATTGACAAGATCAGAGATGAGGGGGAGGGGGTAGGCATCACAGATGGTATGTTCATTTAGATAGCAATAGTCCTGACAAGGGCAGAGTTTTCCATCCTTTTTGTTGACAAAAAAAAGGAAGAGGCTTGGAAGGAGTTTGAGGGGTGGATCTTTCCAGTACAAAAGTTCTCTTTAAGGAAGATTTCAGTCACTTTTTGTTCTTCAGGGGTGAGGAGGTAGATTTTTCCAATCTTGGGTTTGAAGGACTTGTCAAGGTTGATTTCATAATCATAGGGACAAGATGGGGAAAGGTGGTCGACAGTCTCCTTGAAGAAAATGGAGGAGTATTCTTGGTATTTAGGGGAAAGGGTGACAATGGGTTTTGCTTGTTTGGCATCCAAGGCAAGCTGAGTGACATTTGTTAGCTTGGCGATGACAGGGGAGCCAAGGGGAGTGAAGCAAGAACCAAATTGAATGATTCAGTTTACAGAGTACCATTCTTTGGCATAAGCATAAAAGGCAGATTCAGATTCTACTCCAAGGTAATCAAAGAGACAGGCATCATGAATGGTGTGGACAGAATGGTGGTGGAAGGTATGAGGGGTAGGTGTCGAGGGTTTTTGGGGAGAAGGTTTCAGAGTTTGACCTTGGTAAAGTTTGGCTGATTCATTAGAGGATTCCGAGATACAGATGGTCTGTTGAGACCAGTCAATGGTGGGGTTGGCTTTATGAAGCCAAGAGAGTCTGAGGATAACATTTTCGTTTCCACAGTATGTTATGTAGTGAGTAACTTTGTGGGTGATTCCTTCAAGGTCGAGGAATAGGATGGTGGAGTATTTGATATTTCCTCATTTATTTGTGGATTGGTCAACGTTCTTGATTAATATTGGTTCAGTAAGCTTGTCGGTGGGTAGGCAATGTTTTCATACAAAGTTCCAGTTGATACAAGAGATCTCAGCACCGCTGTTGATTAGGGTGTGGATAGCAATGGCTTTTCGAGTGCTCTGTGGGTTGATAAGCATAACAGGGATCTTTATTGCTTTTGATGTAATGAATACAAGTACAGAGGCATATATAGTGGAGGAAGGAGGAGCTTGTGTTGTGGGAGTTCTCCTCTTCAAAAATCCCAGGAGAAGTAAATCTTTCTAATGGTCACTTGTGGGATTTCATTGTTATAATTGTCTTTTGTTTTTTGGAGGGCAGGGATATCATCATCCTTCTTGACCTTTTGAATGGTTTTCTTTTTTGGCTTCTATGGAGGAAAAGAGGAGCATTTGCCACTAAGGTGGCTGGGGTTTCAGCAGTGGAAGCAGAGTCCCTTTTCAATACAGCGACGGTGTTCTTCTGGGGTGAGTTTCCTTACTTTGATGGCATCAACGTTCATGACATTGGAGTCTTTGGCAGGGCGAGAGGGAATTGGGGTGGAGTAAGAGTGGTAGGGGTTAGTGGGGCCTTCAGAGCAAAGGTGACCTACTTCCTTGGCATGGTCAAACTGTGATTGAAACTGTGCAGCTTTCTCATATCAGTTTTTGATGGTTGTGGGGATGGTATCTAAGGAGTAGATGCAGTGCATCAAAGGTTCAGGGACTCCGACAGAGTAGAAGCCAATGAGAACATTATCATCCTTGATGCCGGAGATGGTGATATTGCTTTTGAATTCAATGGTGTACATGGGAAGGGAAGAACGGTATTCTCCTTTCTTTCTTGGGTTCAAAGACATTTGCTTGGTAGTGAGCCAAAAGATGGCATTGGTGATGGTATCTTTTTGTTTGAAGGTTTTCTTGAATGCTGTATAGAAATTTGTGAAAGTTCCCATAGAGATAGTAGTGGTCTTCATAGCCGATTGTCGAAAGGTGTTTGCCCAGATAAGGGCAGATCCCTTGGTCATGTGGAAGAGGGTGTATGCAATTTTCTTAATGTTAGAGTCATAGACTGCTTTGTTAACTGCAAGATAGAATCTGACAGTGTTAAGCCATTGATTGGCAGAATTAGGAGAGCTATCATAGGGTTCAGGAGCACTGAGGCAGAATTCTGTAGGTTTCGAAGTCATGAGGTTAGTCGGTGGTGGAAGAGAGGGTTTAGAGGCAGAAGGTGGTCCAAAGGTTCATCCAGTTTGGGCAATCAGAGTTGGAGAAGATGGAGTGGGAATACAGGGGATGGAGAGAGAAGCGGAGAGCTGGTGGGCTAGGGCTTGGATCTCATCATCTTCCTTCATGGAAGGGAGGATAATGTCTGAGTCAGGGGAATGGGATTCTTCCTCATCAAAGGTAGTTGAAGGTTCAGAGGGGGTGGGTTCTTCTGTGAGTCTCCATGCTTGTTGTAGAGTGGAAGAGAGATTCTGGGGATTTCAATGGACTATGGTGGAGTGGTACTATGGCAATGATAGCTGCGATGAGCAGCTTAGACCTTTTGTTATGACAAGCCCAGGCAAGATCAGTTGTAGCCTTGGAGAGAAAGTTTATGAGGGTCAAAGGTTTCAAGTGAGCATGTCCTCTAAGGCAACATGAAGTCCTATAGAACAAGGATGTTGATCTAGTGCCAACAAGACAAAGGTTCAAGAGTTCAAGGGTTTGAGGGAGTTGATCAAGTGCTGACAAAACAAAGGTTCAAAGAGGCAAGGATTCAAGGGAGTCGAGCAAGTGTCAACAAGTGAGTCTTAGGCTTGGAAAGTGCAGATATAAGATGTATTCCAAGGAGGTCTAAGCTAAGGATACATCATAGTATGCAGTGGATTTATAAAGCTATGAAGTAGGTTCAGGGCAAGCATGGAAAGTCAAGTCAAGGGTAGGCATAGAAGGTTATGGAATACAATAGAAGGAATTGCTGATGAAGCAAGTGAGATAAGAGATAAGGTCAGGTGACTGGGGTGAGTCAGTGAAGAGGAAAAGAAAAGATAGTCTGTAGCAAGGATCGAACACAAGGTTATAATATAAGGCAAGAAAAAAGAGTAAGTTATAACAGGAGAAAGCTTGGAAGAATGACCTCCAACAGACTTCTGAAGCTCAGAATGCTTCTTGAAGTAAAGTCTGGATATGGTAGAGGCATGGATACCAGTGGAAGAGGCAATGGAATAAGCAGAGTGGCCAGAATCAAGCATAGTGAGGATAGTATTCTTTTAAGTAACAAAGAGTGATTGTTATGACTATGCTCTGTTACACAGCAGCATACCAAGATTGCTCACAAGGATTGAGCTAACTTGTAGGATTACACTAACCACTGGCCAGATTCAATAAAGAAACAGGAAGTCAGTCCTTAAATACTCCTCAAATGAGTGTAAGTATCAAGTGGAAATGACTGGGGAGTCCAGCTGTTTACACTGGATTTATATATTCTATAGTACAGTGCACAGACCAAGCAGTACTACAGATAAGGAGTGAAGATACTACCCTATGTGTATAATAGCATGTAAATAGAAGATTGATGCTAGGAAAAGAAGTAATGGTAATAATTGTAGGAATAATAGAAGGAGCGGAGATTAACATGGGAATAGATAAGGTAGTTAAGGTGGGGCATGTGTTTCAAGTTTAAACCTGGTCACATGGTCTTTTCCACAGTCACATGCAATGGATCACATGACTATCAAAAGTGAAATTGTACTAAGTCCAATGTAAATGTTCAAAATAAAATGTATAGTCTTTAGTGGTATCCATAACATTACCCCCCCTCTAAGACTCGTATTCCAGATGAGTTACTAAAAAACACATGTTGAGGTTATCACCATGTTGAGAAAAAAGAAAATTGAATAAGTCCAAGGAAATTCCACAGAGTTTGCAAGATGTGGAGGGATTAACACAATAGAAATCAGCAAGTGCATCCTGTGTGTGGGAAAGGTGATTTGCAGGTTCCCATGTATGGTTGGTTTTATCCCAACCTTTCCAATGAATGAAATATTTGAGATATCAATTTTTCATTTGTGATGTGACTATGTAATCCATCTTATATTCCTTATATCCTTTCTCATCTACTCTGATGGTATCTGGATGAGGAACCAGTTGGTTGGGCAAAGGTTCTCAGTATGATTTGACTTGGAAAATGTTAACCATCAGGTGAATATTGACAGATCTGGGTAAACATAGTTTCATGGCATTTGGAAGAACCTTGGTGATTTTGTACAGTCCAATCCATTTTTGTGTGAGTTTTTTTGCCATATATGGAAGTTTAAGGTGCTCAGTAAAGAGCCACACCTTATCTCTTATGGAATATTCTGGAGTGTCCAATCTTCTTTTGTTGGCACTTTCCTTTATCTTTTCTCTAGTTTTCTTAAGAACCTGTTCCATATCTTTATGGGCTATGACACAGTCCTTTCCAAACTCTCCTGCCAGCATCTTGGCATTGCCTTCAAAGCCTAAATGAGGGAAATAGTTTCATGTGATGGCAAAAGGGATATTGCTGGTGATGGTGGAGAGGGAGTTATTATGGTGGAATTGTGCTATTTTGATCCAATCAGCCCAGGTTTCTTGTTTCTTTGCTATGAACATGTGAAGATACTTTTTTAACTTCTGATTAACCTGCTCAGTTTATCTGTCCATTTGTAGGTAGTAAGCCATGGAGATCTTTTGCATAATGCTCAATAATGAGTAGAGTTCCATGGTGAAGTCCAAGGCAAATTGCAGTTCCTGGTCTGAGACTAATATAAGGGGGAGTTTGTGGATATATCACACATAATCTCTAAATATTTCAGCTAAGTCCTTTAATGAACAAGTTTTGAGACAAGGAATGAAAATAGCTTCTATAGAAAAGTGATCAACAATAACACAAATGGAATTGAAGAAATATAAAACAGGTAGTTCTGTAATGAAATTCATGAAGAGGTCTTCTCATGCATGTTTAGAAGTGGAAAGAGTGAGGAGTTTTCCTACCAGTGCTTTTTGCTTACCTTTCATGAGGGCACACACTTGGTAGTGGTCTATGTAGTTTTTTATATCTTTTGTAATGCCAGGCCACATTAGATAATGAGTGAGAAGTGCTATCATATGATGATGTTCTAAGTGTCTGCCAATAGGAGAATCATGACAAATATTAATCAGTTTGTAATGTAGGTCATCTAGTATATATATTTTTTTGTTTTTATTTATGTATATTTTTTGTTCAAAGTCATAAGTGAACTCTGGTATTTCTTTTTCTATTTTTTCTAATGTTTTTTGTAGTTTTTCATAAAAAGGAGAAGAGATGGAAAGGTTACTAATAAATATAGTTTCGAAAAGGACCATAATGTTGGTATTATGATCAGGGACCATATCACCATGATCAGATCTATGTGAGAGAGCATCAGCACAGCCATTAGACAAGCTAGATTTGTATATCATGATATAATTAAATTCTTCCAGAACTGTGTGCCACCTGGCTTGGCATGATAATAGGTTCTGGGGCTTTTTCTAACACTCCAAATTTTTATGATTGGTTCAGATTTCAAATCTTTCATGACCAATAAAATTGTTATGGACACCACTAAAGTACTATGTACTTTCACTTTACTTACACTCATTTTGGACTTCGTACAAAAACTTTTACTTTCAGTTGTCACATGACCCAACATGTGATCATGGGAACAACACGTGACTCAGGTCTAGACTCTGGCACATGCCCACTTTATTTCCCCTTATCTATTTCCATGGAAATCTCTGTGCACTTCCTTCTTCCACATTCATTTCTACTACTTCTCTTCTCTTCCTTTTGATCTCTGACATGCTTCTTATTTAATCTCCATTATCATAAACCCATACTTAGACTAATTAGTTCCCACCTTATCTATACATACCTTACACTCATTGTATTATAAAAAGGACAAGTGATTCAAGCTGGATCTCTAGTCAAATCCACTTGCTTTCATATTGCCTAAAAGCTGGAAGTTAAGGACTAGGCTCATCCTCTCTCAGTATCTGAGTCTGGCCAGTGGAAAGTGTACCGCTGCAAGTAGTTCCTTGTGAACAATCAGGACCAGGTTGATTGGTGTGAATGCCGTTAACTTGAGTTCCTAACAAAAATAGTGGCACTACTCTTCAAGTATATGGATTACTGCTGATAATTCTTTATTATAAATAGGGTAATTTCATTCAGTGGCATTAAAGAAGTGGAAAATGAAAGCAGTGGATCTCCAAAGACTATCTTGGCATAGAACTGATAAAATGCCACCTGTGGTGATATCACTTGCATTAGTTTCGATATGCATCTCCTTATCCTGATCTGGATAAGCAAGAAGAGGAGCTGTTGTAAATTTTCTTTTTAGGGTATTGAATGCCTGTTGCTGTTTGAGACCCCATTTGAAAGGTATGTTTTTTTTGGTGAGGTTGTTTAGAGGGCATACAACCTTGGAGAAGTTTTCTATGAATTTTTGGTAGTAGTTGCACAAGCCAAGAAAGGCTTGTAGCTGCTTGAGGTAGGTTGGAACTGGCCAATTCATTACTCCTGCTATCTTCTTCTCCTGCATTTTGACCTCTTTTTTTGACACCATTATTCCTAAAAAGTCCACCTTCTCTTTCAAGAAGAAGTATTTTTCAGGTTTGGCATAGAGGTCATTCTCTCTAAGCCTCTGTAATACCTCTTTTACTATTTTTTCATGTTTTATTTTTGTTTTTCCTTTTGTAAATATCATAACATCATCTATATAAATTACAATATAAGCATACATATCATTATAGATGTCATTCATCATTTGCAAAGTAGGAGGTGAGTTAGTCATGCTGAAGTACATAACCAGCAGTTTATAGGCTCTAATAGAAGTGATGAAGGCACCTTTCTGTTTGTCACCCTTTTTGATGCAAACATTATTGTATCTCCATTGGAGATCTAGTATTGTAAACATGTCGTGTCCTTTAGGTGATCTATAAAAGTGGGAATAAAAGAAAGAGGGTATGCATTTTTTATGGTTCCCTTGTTTAGATATCTGTAGTTCATAACAAGTCTCTTTTTTTCATCTTTTTTAGGTATAAAGAAAACAGATGCTGTCTGGGGGAACTTGTTATGGACACCACTAAAGCCTACCTACACTTTTACTTTTTCTACATTCACTTCGGACTTCAACATTCACCTTCGGTCATCACGTGACCTAACACGTGATCATGGAAACAACACGTGACTCCAGTCTAGACCATGACATGTGCCCATCTTATTTCCCCTTATCTATTCCCACAGTAATTTCCATGTGCTTCTTTCTCTCACATTCATTACTGCTCCTTCTCTTTTCTTCCTTTTGATTCCCGTCTGCTTCTTATTTAATCTCCATTATCATATACCCTTACTTAGACTAATTAGTTCATACCTTATCATGTCGTACCTTACACTCGTTTCATTATAAAAAGGCAAGTGATTTGAGCTGAATCCCCAGTCAAATCTACTTGCTTCCATATTGCCTAAACTGCTGGAAGTTAAGGACAAGGCTCCCCCTCTGTTATGAATACACCACTAAAGCATACTCTATTTACACTTTCATTACCACACATTCACTCTGGACTTCAACTTCAACTTTCAACCATCACATGACTTACACGTGACCACGGGAACCACACATGATAGGGCTAGACCCTGGACATGGGCCCGCCTTGTTTCCCTTATCTATTCCCACGGTAATCTCTGTGCCCTTCTTTATCCAACACTCATTTCCGTCCTAGGACTTCTCTTTCTTTTGATCACCATCTATTTTCTCTCACGTTGTCATTCTAATATGTACTATTGTTCCCTTTTTATCATACTGTACCTTGGTCTGTGCACAGACACCTATAATATATAAGGCTAGTGTAATCAGCTGAAGTCCTCAGTCGATTCCACTTGTCACTACATGTCCTACAGGAGGGTGATTAAGGATAGGCTCATACCGCTTTCTTTATTGAATCCAGCCAGTGCAGTAGTGTGTGCTGAAAGACTTAGAATCCAGTGGGAAAACAAGGGCTAGATTTTGTGGAGTGTATAGCTCCCTCTATCGAGATCCCTAACACTTGGAATCAACTGTCAATACACTGCCTGGGTTGTTGGGCCAAGCAACGTTTTTTGTCTCGTGGGAAAAGGATCTACCTGTACAGGTCATCCCTACCCAATACCTGATTCACAGGGTCAAGTGACATTGCTGGCCATTGCCAAAAAGTTTATTTTCATCACCTGTCGCTGCCTTTAGACAATCCCCTAGGAAGAGAAGTTATTGTTATGGGCTGGCTATACACCAGACACCAAGGCTTCGCACTTAGGTATCAACCTTTAC
>JBBPJN010000766.1:0-10400 GCA_038088755.1 Boletus aff. separans
GATCTCTTTCGCATCGGAACCCAACAGGTTAACCTTGGTCCCGAGACCACTCACTAAAACAGATGAGTTTTCGATATCTGGCAACCCAAGTTCTACTCACGATAACGCGCAATCGTCGCACCTTCGATGAACTTGAATCCATCCAAGCCCTCGAACGCAGGAATCTTGCCATAAGGGAATGTAGACGTAAATCTAACTGGCTTCTCGGACCTATCCAATTCAGGCCGTTCCAGTTCCAAATCATTGAGAGCCGCAACGCTGCAGATCTGCGAAATTATAGAGCAAGATCGGTGGTGTGTTACGGTAATTCACAAGAAACTTACAATCTTGGTTTAAAGTTGACGAAGAAAGCCCCAAAGAGTCACGATGGGCGCCATGTATAGACCAGCAATCAGCTTCCAAGAAAACTACCAAGGAGAGGGGGGGCAAGATGAGCATGTGAGGGTTTCTCAACCACCTTATATACGTTCTGACACGCTTATAAATGAGACTAGATTGGGATTCAAGTTCTGTTAAACTTACTCCTATTCATGGGAAGGGAATAGCTGAGTCAGTTGCTCAACCCATGACCTAAATGCCTCCCGTACTAAGAATCGGCTCGTGAAGGACAATGATGCCGAGCCCCAGCTGCCGCTGACACAGCCTGGAGCAAGCCCGGATCATAACGTCGTAACGCTCTTGCTTCAGAGTCAACTTTCGAGAATGGAGCAGACGGACAAGTCGTTGGTGAATCCATCTACGTCAAAGTGTATCCTTCCTGGGAAGATCTGGTGAATGACTCAGAACGCGTTAAACTGACTACGTGACTTGGCGTGCCGTGTTATGCGTTTCGTCACGTTTCCTGACCGTCCTCCAGCTTCGTGCTCACTCGTCGTTGCCAGACACGGACTCTTTATTGGGCACGGCCCATCCCAGGATAGGCGAGTATTAGTCGTTCGTTCGTAGCCTTTTGAGAATGACCCAGAATGAGTCAAGCTCACCTATGGCGCGTGTTTCAATGTCTGACCTTCCGCTTCAAGGGCTATTTTGCACAGCCCCACGCTCATTAATCTTCTGCCAGAGTCGGACATGGACACTTCATTCAAACGACACAGCAAACAACATTTAACACACCGTGTACAAATACAACCTATAGGGATGTTGGAACAAGTTTAAGAGTACGGGAACGGCCGGGGCTCAGTGATTGCAACTTCCGTGAATTTTTCATTTTCCCAAAATTGTTTCACCTTCTCGTTTCCCGTCACCTTGGCATAATGGGCGAAAATCAAGGGGTACTTTGCACGTTCGGCCGCTCCGAGCGACATGAGGGAGCAATCATAGACCATCCCAGCCAAGAAGAGGTCGGCGAGGGTCAGAGAGTCCGAAACCAAGTAACCAGAGGGACGCGTCGCGAGATACGCCTCGACATGATCCAGGGAGCGAACGAGGCGCTCTACTTGCTTGTCGAGGAACTAACCAACGTACCAAACAGTCCGTCAGAAGAGACCTCTACGATCCCATGGCTGGACACCCTACCTCGCGATTGAACCCGTAGATGCCGTACACGGTGCACATGTAGTTGTAACCGAATTTTCCAATCTCGTTTTCCGCAAAGTGGACCCACTGATCCACGAGTGCGATCTCTTTCGCATCGGAACCCAACAGGTTCACCTTGGTCCCGAGACCACTCACTAAGACAGATGAGTTTTCGATATCTGGCAACGTGTCGAGGTACAACTCACGATAACGCGCGATTGTCGCGCCCTCAACCAACTTGAATCCGTCCAGGTCCTCGAAAGCAGGAATTTTTCCATATATGAACTTGGACGTGTACTCGTTCGGCCTATTGAAGAAATGATATTCGGGCCGTTCCAGCTCAAGCTCGTTCAGAGCCGCGATGCTGAGAATCTTATGACCAGATATGAGTCAATGGCTGTTGGGGATGGGGACGTAGAATTCGCAGAGGCTCACGATCTTGGTTTGAGGTTGGTGAGGTTTACACCAGAGAGTTCCGATCGGTGCCATGTTTATCGAGATGGTTCAGCTATCAGCTTCCCTTCCAGGCAGGATAATGTGTAGGCTGAAATAATGAGGAGGGCTTCACAGGTTCCTTTTGTATGCTTCTGGCTGATAACGGATTGTAGCGATATTATCGCCACGTCACGCTGCTCAACGCCGCTGTCATGACGGCCCACGGTCCTCCATCTGCATCCGTCGAACCGCGATATAATAGGCCATAGTTGACAGTGCTAAGCGACAGCAGCTGGGGGACCATTTAGCAATGCACCGATACGTTGTTCAGTATAGCCATGTCGCAACGGACTTCACTGTTGCCATGTCGCCAGGATCTCAATCCGATCTGACATCAACTGGGGGGGCGAAACAGCTTTGAAGACCCATCAAGGACATGGGGGTGGCGTACGATGATTGATGCTCGCTTAAATATTATCGGTCCAATCTCGCGTGTAATCAGTGTGTGCCAGAATGATTGATTTGAAAGCATGTCCGCGGAAAACAGAGCCAGATGAATGCTTATGACAGAAACGGCTCTTGCGTCGACCACAGAGGGGAATCGGTGAGGGTACAAGCACTACATGCTCAGTGTACTGACCAATCATCGAATCCTTTGCTGGCATCCGAGTCAGACTCTACGATCAACGCCCACATCGTTGGGCCGACGAAACCGCAGTGGTTTCAGAGATTCCATTGCAACACGACATACATAGCATGGCGTCTGCAAACCTGGACTGTTGTGTGAAATGATTGATTTGAAAGCATGCGCGAACTGGATGAATGCTTCCGCCCGGAAAAGGTGCCTGATTATGGAGAGAGCATTGGTGATGCGTACACGCACTATTATTCATAACCTAATCATCCATCACCTCGGACACCACAATCAATGTCCACATTGCTGGACCGACGGAATCACTGTGGTTCCAGAGAAGTCATTGCAACATGGCATACCTGGCGCAGCCCATCGAGCGATAGGATAGTGGCAAGGGTCACAAAGATAACAAGGATGGACAGTAGGAGCCTAAAGAGAACAACGGATGAAAGTGCTAGACATCGTGGATGGCGAAGGAGCTGTCGACGAAATAGACGCTAGCTTGGAGCTGCACGGTGTACATGATCATCAACGCTTCAAACCCAAGGTGCAGTGACAGTGCTCTCAGACGCGGCGCATCGCATCCCGCGGTCGTCAAGTATTTGAGTCACCCGTGGCATAAAAACCTCCCAGATTACAGCCTCACACCAGACGAGAGAGGCGAAAACTAGTGTCGCATTAACTGCTGGACGTGAATGAATGGCAAATGAGACGTAGATGAAGGTGAAACACAGTGATGAGATGTCGCTCAGGTGTTTGAATCGATTAATCAACGTGGGTACCATACCTAAACCTGGGAACGCCACTGTCCACCGCACGCATGGCCATGAAGACGCCATGCGCGTGATGTTGCCCTTGTTTGCCGAATCCTATCAAAACACTGTTACCGAACAACTACGTGCCCACATCCACACAAAGTCATGAACGGCGAAGTACGCAAACATTTCGGATTGGAGACTCCGGTGTGGTGGTCCAGCGTCGTCTTCTAGCCATTTCACGATGGTTGAGGTGCATATACAGTCCTTGACGGCAATAGGGAGCGGTAGAACGGCTTTGACAGCCCAGCACTCGCGGTGATCGTCCGGTGCCAGATGTTACATGCACCATGGCCAACCTTGGAGTGCCAGCACTATGGAATGCACGCCTGGACCCGGAATCGATAGAAGCGATGTCGCTGGAGATTGAAAGACGGCCGCCTGTAAGAGAGCGGCACCCTTCTTTTCCGAACGGAACACGGGCGCATGCGCAAGCTTTGAACGAGAGGTGGGTGTGGCTGTCAAGAAAACGACGCGTTCGATAATTTTACAGCGCTCGAGGCACGCTAGCCACCATTCCGAGAATTGACGTCCAGCATTACACAATATGTGTCTGGGGAGACGTTCCGAATTATCTTTCCAAACAGAAATTCAATCCTAGACCCCATTTTCCAACAGCTCAGCCTTCCTCAAGCGAGCCCCCTTCATCAACTAGTCTCTCCAATATCGCATCGACAACCCCACGATCACGAACGCGCGGTTCGTTTCTCGCATTGATATTTGATTTGGACTGTCGTGCGGTGAACCCTTCGAGAAGCCTCACCTCTTCGGGCCCACTTCGACCGTGGCGGAGACATGAAAACAGACACGAGCCTTCCAGGTCACCATTCAACTGAGACAACCATTCGAAAGCTGTTGCTCACATATAATGATGCTAGTATCAGTTACATGATGCTCGTGTGCCGGGGCTGCCATCTGTTTCTTCAGGTTCGTCGTTCCCCGTTGATTGGAACGCCACTACTACTAGCGTTTGATATCGGCGCTTCCGGCCCATCAATTGCAAAAGTGGCAAGACTCATAATATTGCCCTCAGGGGCTAGGCCTCACGCTTGTCAGGTTGGCAACAGCACTCCTTCATTCGACTATACAGCAAACAACATTCAGCGGACGCATACAACTACAGCCTACAGCGTGTCGAACGGATTTAAGAGAGTTGGAAGGACTTGGGCTCCTTGATCGCGACTTCTGTAAAGTCCTGCGTTCCCCAAAATCGTTTCACCTTCTCGTTTTCCGTCACCTTGACATAGTGCGCAAAAATAGAGGGGTACTTTTCACGCTCTGCGGCTCCGAGTGCAGCGTGGCAGCAGCCATAGACTGCGCCGGCCAAAGAGAGGTCGGCGAGGGTAACAGAGTCCGAGACCAAATAACCAGAGGGACGCGTCGCGAGGTAAGTCTCAACGTGTGTCAGGGCGCGAACCAAGCGCTCCACATGCTTGTCGAGGACCTACCGCAACACAAAGCTTGGTCAGGAAATATGTCTGAGTCGACAAGCTCAATGCGTACCTCGCGATTGAATGGCCCAGAGAAGCCATATATCACGCCCATGATGCTGGAGCTAGGTACTCCAATCTCTTGTTCCGCAAAGTGAATCCACTGGTCGACAAGTGCGATCTCTTTCGCATCGGAACCCAACAGGTTAACCTTGGTCCCGAGACCACTCACTAAAACAGATGAGTTTTCGATATCTGGCAACCCAAGTTCTACTCACGATAACGCGCAATCGTCGCACCCTCGATGAGCTTGAACCCATCCGAGCCCTCGAATGCAGGAATCTTGCCATAATGGAATGTGGACGTAAACTTAGCCGGCTTCTCCGACCAATTCCACTCGGGCCGTTCCAGCTCCAAATCATTGAGAGCCGCAACACTGCAGATCTACGAGCATAGATCAGGAGGCAAGTGATACACTAACTCACAAAAGGCTTACGACTTTGGTTTGAGGTTGGCGAAGTGAGCCCCAGAGAGTCCCGATTGGCGCCATGTTTAGATCAGTAATTGGCTTCCAAGAAAACAACTAGGCGGGCACAAGATGAGGATGTAAGAGTTCCTCACCCACTTTTTATACATTCTGATATGCTTATAAATAAGACTGGATTGGGGTGTTGGAAAAATCCACCCCTATGCATGGGAAAAGGAAGACCTGAGTCAGTTCCCCTATTCAAGACATGGTACCAAAAGGTCAGCTCAGAAACGGCAGTAACGCCAGCCCCAGTTGTCACTGACACAGCCTAGATCAGGCCCGCAGCATAACGGGTTGCGACAGCCCTCGCTCCGCCCACCGGCAGCGCAACCGCAAAGTCGACTTCTTAAATGGGGCAAACCGACAAGCGATCAATTCCCATCTATGTCAAAGTGTGTCCATGGAAGTACATGCCGGATGGTAACAGCTACTTACAGTACAGCTAAGAGCACATGGGTGATCTTGACGGCTCATCTTGATGCCCGAAACGCTCGTGCTGACGTTGCTTTGTAACCTGGATAGGATATCAGCATCACAGTTGGTGAGAAGGCAGAGCCTCAAGGCTTCATTGATGGGCCTACAAGTGTCAGGGTAATGGGCAACGGGACCCTGTAATGGACGGGTATATGGAGATTCGGTCGTAGCCTTTTGTGAATGACTCGGAATGAGTCAAGCTGACTAGTTTTCTCACGTAGCTTCAGGGGTTAATTTGCACAGCCTCACTCTCACGACGCGTTAATTGAACTGATTCAGCAGCCTGAGACACGTACGGATACAACACGGGCCAGTACACTGAAACAAGTTTATGAATATAGTAAAGGCCTGGGCTCAGTGATCGCGACTTCTGTGAAATTTTCCATAATTGCTTCACCTTCTCGTTTCCCGTCACCTTGGCATAGTAGTGGGCATAAACCAAGGGGGGACTTTGCACGTTCGGTGGCTCCGAGTGCGGTTAGCGAGCGATCATATATCATAGACCATCCCAGCCAAGGCGTCGCGAGGTACGTCTCAACGTAATCCAGGGCGCGACAGAGGCGCTCTAATTGTTTGTCGAGGAGCTACATATTATCGTCGACCCACCATCCAGTCAGGAAGCACTCATACGAGTCGATGGTCGAACATTTACCTCGCAATTGAATGTCCCGTAGAAGCCAATATTATGCGATGCATGGCATGTAGTCGTAACCAAAATCGCTTTCCACAAAGTGAGCCCACTGATTGACGAACGTCGTCTCTTTTGCATCGGAGCCTAACGAATTTACCTTTCGTCCCTAGACCGCCCACTAGCCCAGGTGAGCGATTGATGTTTGGCAACTCGAGTTCTACTTATAAATAAGGTGCAATCATCGCACCCTCCACCGGCTTGAGTCCATCCAGGCCCTCGAATGTGGGGTTGTTGTTATAGCTGAACTTGGACTTGTATTCGACTGGCCTTTTGAAGAAATGGCACTCAAGCTTTTCCAACTCTAGGTCATTAAGAGCTGTAACGCTGAGAAATTACAACCCGAGGTCAAGGGGCTGGTCATGTCAATTCGCAGAGGCTTACGATTTCAGTTTGAGGTTGGTGACGTTTGCCCCAGAGAGTTCCAACCGGTGCCACGCTCACAGAGCTCAGCAATTAGCTTCCAAGCAAACTACCAGGTGGGACTGAAAGGACGAGGACGTGAGTCAGACTCCTTTTACATATTCCGGCAGTGGTGATCAATGTTGCTAATGAACCAGACTGTTCTCTTCCATACTTGTAAATCTCGGATCAAGATGTCTGCATCGCACCACTGAAGACCTCAGCAAAGTCCCGGTGTTTCCCCGCGTGACTAAAAGCGTCTTCATGGAGACCACTGTTTTAGGGCCAGATAGATCTGAAGAGTGGTGGGTTTGGTAGCCCATACTCAAAAGTATGACGTACTTGACAAAAGAATTGGGATGGTTGGCAACTCAAAGAGATTTATATAATCGATACCCCCGATTGCATCCGTCCTACGCACTGGTCGAGGACAATGTTACACAATGTGTTCTATACTCGACATGTAATATCCGTTCCATATACAACCTTAGAATGTCTTGGGTTCAGTGACTCGGACATCCGTAAATTCCTTCGTTCCCCAATATTGTTTCACCCTCTCATCCGCGGTCACCTTTGCATAATGAGCGAAGATGTGTGGGTACCGTGCGCGTTCGGCAGATCCGAGCGTAAGCTGCGACGCAGCAAAGATTACGCCAACCAAAACGAAGTCGGCGAGCGTCAGGTTATCCAGCGCCACGTAACCAGATGAACGCGCCGCAAGACAGGATTCGAGGTGATTGAGGGCACGGATGAGACGCGCTTGATTGTCATCCAGAGCCTATATACCGTGTGTCCTAGAGTCAGACGTCTAGCTAGCATCAGAGGTAAATCTAGCCCTTGCCTGGAGATTGAAAGGTTTGTAATAGCCATAGAGTGTACCCGCGATATTCTGACTTGGTGTGCCGATCTCGTGTTCGGCAAAGTGGACCCACTGGTCAACGATCGCGGTTTCGTGCGCGTTGGAACCCAGCAGGTTAACTTGGGTTCCGATGCTGCTCACTACGACGAGTGGGTAACCATCAACTAAACATGCCTGGGCCAGTACTCACGATAACGGGCGATCGTGGTGCCTTCGGTCAGCTTGAAACCGTCCGTGCCCTCGAAGGCAGGAATCTTCCCATAGGGAAAATTGGCCGTGTATTCCGCGGGCTTGTTGGTGAACGACCACTCGGGTTGTTCGAGTTCAAATCCGTTAACGGCTGCGACACTGAGGATCTGTGAGAGACAGCCAAAAGTTAGATCTCTTGTGAGAAGGGAGTGGGTTATAGACGTACGACTTTGGACTGACGCTGATGAACACTACCCCAGAGAGTACCGACGACAGTCATTTTGATGCGTGAATGTAAAAGTTATCGAGACAATTGGATATTGAAAATTACGGTGATGGTGTTGGTCCTCTTATACGTTCTTAACGTTGCCAGTGACTACAAGCTGAAAAAGCAACGAGGAAAGCACAGTCAGCAAGGACGTTGTTGAGTCACCGTTCCACAGAACCTCGCCGGATTCCGTATCAAAGTCCATCATACAAGCGGTGACCTGATCCCGCCGTGTGCATGCTGAGTCAAACAGATTATCTCATGGTGTCATTCCGTGGCTGCTCCTGTGAATGCGCAGCGTCGACAAAGCGGAATTCAAGGAGCTATCGGATGGCTAGCTGCGAGCGATGCTTCCTGCGCATTGGCTAAGTTTGCTGACCAACCCATCTATAAGGCCAAACAGCTGATTAACCGTCTGACCTCATAGCCAGGTTGTTCACCAGACTTCCCGAGACACGAAGCACCATTTTAGTAGTAAGAGGAGTACAAATCACGATACACTAGTCATACAAACTGACCCACACATCCGACGGAACACTGAATAAAGCATCGAAGTTTGCACCTACCATTCGAGAGATTGGGAGGCTTCTCTTTTCCAGTCAAATATTCCCCCGCGCTCGTTGAAGGCCTTCTCATTAAAACCCGAGTCTTGTAGCGCAGGTTGTACGCCAACAACTAGCAATGATCTCCCCGGGTTCTTCCCCCCGTCCGTACAATTCAAAAATCTAATCAATCGACCGTCAAGCCCCGATTGAGACTCTTCGTATCAAGTACCTACCTCATCTTTTCATCCAAATTTAGGTACGAGTCCTTCATAACATCGTTGTCCTCGGGGACTAGGCATGTCTGAGAAGCATGCCGCTCAAGGAAGGCATTGAATTGTTCCTTCGTGATGGTGAGGTTGCGCGCATCACGGAGCGAACCGGTCTCAGCGCCCGTGTTCTCCGAGTCCAATAGAAGCACTTGAAAAACCTATCCAATCATAACAATTAGTGTCCCAAACTGGTGATCATTGAGCTTACCTTCCAGCGGAAGGGTGCAAGCTGTTCGATTTGCTCATTCATATCCTCTTCCCAATTGTTGCTATAGAGAACGAATCAGCGAGCGGTGTGATCGACCGCAAAATACTTACATGGTAATGACTGTATTTATTTTGACTTTGATGCCTCTCTCTTTTACCCACTGCGCGACCTTGAAGACATTACCAATGTGAGTCGTGGCGGTCCCGTTCTCCGCACGACCCTGTTTGATATTAGTGTCCGTGTCGAATGAGTCACAGGATATTGCCATGACATCCAGATATTGGCTGTATTGATCCAGCCATTTCTCGGTCACCTTGGAGCCATTGCTCACGACGGAGCACGACTCGACGTGAAGTTCTTCTTTGCAGAACTTGAAGACCTCTCCAATGTAGCGAGACTGGAGAAAAGGTTCACCGCCACTGATATTGAGTTTCTTCATTCCTGCGTCGGCGAGCATGCGAAGTCCACGCTTTGCATCCTCTAGCGGGAGGATGAACTGGTTCGTATTAGTGTGGAAGCAAAAATGACATTCGTAATTGCATCTTCTATTAGGAAACCAGTTCACGGAAACTGGCACAATTGCTGGTGTTGTATTGAAGAAGGGAAAAGTGACATCAATCCAGGGGAGTTTCATGTTGAGATATGACGGTGAGTTTCGAGTTGGCAGGGTCTGAGTAGTGGAGGTTGGTGGATAGGAGGTAGGAAGGCCCGTGATGTCACCTTCTATCTTGGCAACATCTCGAGGTCAGCCGCGTTGTCACACTCGAGATATCTAGACTATTGACCAAATCTGTCTATGGGGCAAGCCGGCGCGATGGCTCGCCCCTTGGACAGATTGGTCACCAGTCTATGTTCGAGATGTCGCAACCAGTTGAAGGTAACAACGTACGTCTCCACATCGGACAAAAATTAGCACTGGATGGGGAACCTACTGATCAAGAGCTCAAATAGAGTAGAGGTAATAATTAATGAAGCCTTGAGGATACGCAGCAAAGTGAATTCGAAGTTTCAACGCCACTTGGACCATCACGGTAACAGAGTGACACCGATGCTTCCGTGACTACAAGCCAAATAAACTTTTCCTTCCTTACCGCAGCAATCCTATTCTATGCCATTTTGAATAACAGGCTTTTGATATTG
>JBBPJN010000767.1:0-10389 GCA_038088755.1 Boletus aff. separans
CTGTCACATGTTGGTTCCCGTGATCACGTGCACGGATCACGTGACTGTTAAAAGACGAAGTTAAAGTCCAAAATGAATGTAGCTAGTGCAAGTGTAAAGAGTGTACATAAGGTGCTTTAGTGGTGTCCGTAACAAAGAGCCCCTTGCATCCCACTGGTCGCCCCCCCTCTCTCCTTCTCCCCTGCAGTTGATGCCACCTCCCACTATCCTAGCCATTGACCTCCCTCTATATGCCAACGACCTTCGTGGTCACCGGGGAAGCATCCCCTCTCCTCAATACATTCACACACTCGAACATTACCTCATTGACTCCCACCTCTCCATCCCCCTTGAGGCCCATATGGACATGGATTTCACATTTCTTGCCCTGTACAGGGCATATCTACAGACTAGACGACTCTCTGAGGTTGCCAATGACATAACCGCCTTCACTTCTTCCACCGCTAACCACAGGTGGATTCTTTCCTGCCAACATGATATCCTAGAAGGCCTTCACCAGGCCATGTACCAACTAGAATTCAGCGAATTCGTCCAGGACGTCGATCGTTATTGCTGTGAAACCGCAGTAGCCCAAATTGCCCTCATCAGGCGATATAACCCCGAGCCCACCTCCATGACACCTTCGGCGTCATCCTCCATCCTCTCCCCCGAAGAACTCGCCACTTTTGACCAAGCCGAGTACTCGCATTACAGTTGCCAACACCCCACTACTGTTGTGGATAACCCACCACTTCTTCCCTCCGATCCCCATTACCCTCATGCATGCCACCAATGTCGTCACCTGGGTCACTTCTGTTGGAACTGTCCGATTTACCAATGTCCCATTCTTGGCTGCCGCCAATGGGCCCCAGGCCACAACCAAACTGACTGTCCATTTGCCACTCGACGCCCTGCCCTAGCAGATCGGATCTCTGCTGGGCCTGTCCACTCCCATGCATCCCTTGCTGCTCGCCTTTCCGATCCTCCTGCTCAGGGTCACCATCCTCGTCCTGACTTTTCAACCCACCGTTCTCACTTTCCCTCTAGTTCCTCTGGTCCATCCCGTCGTTCCTTGTGGGGATCCATCCGATTCCACTCCTCTGCCCCTCGTCCTGTCCCCCCTCCTCGTCCTCCTCGTGTTCGTCGCTCTCTGTCTCTCTTCCCCAATGATCCCGCCAACGACCCAATCGATGCTACCGGCTACACCAACATCACGGGTTCTTCCGAACCGACCTCCACCACCCTTTGGTACTAACTCTGCAATGAAGTTTTGAGTCTACTTCGGGGGTAATGTTACAATTTACTCTTTTCTTTACCTTGTATACTACTCTCGTGTTCGACCCTCGCTATGGACTACTTTTCTTTTACTCTCGCTGACTCACCCTTCCCGTGACCTTATCGCTTATCACTTGCTTCGTCAGCGATTCCTTCCATCGTGTTCTATCACATTCTATACCTACCCTTAACTATGCCTGCCCTAACGTCTCTTTGCCTATATAAACCCACAGTATTCCTCGCTGTAACCTTAGCTTAGACTTACTTGGAATACATCCTCTATCCGCACTTTCCAAGACCTAGCTCATTTGTCGACACTCAATCGACTATTTGAACCTCTGACCCTCGAACCTCCACTTCGTTGGCTTACGACCAACTTAGTCAAACCATTGACCTCATCTTCATTAAACAAACTCCAGCATCTTTGCTCTATAGGACTTCGTGTCGCCTTAGAGGGCACGCTTACTCAGAAACCTCGATCCTTTGTAAGCCTTCTCCAAGTCTATGACTGACCTTATCCAGGCCTGTCGTAATATGTGCCCACTTTATCTCCCTTAGCTATTCTCACGTTAATCTCCGTTCGCTTCTTTATCCCACACTCATTTCCACTTCTTCTCTTCTATTCCTTTTGATCGCCGTTTATCGTACTCCCACGCTGTCATCCTAATATGTACTTTAGTTCCCTTCTTATCTTATGGTACCTTGGTCTGTGCGCAGACACCTATAATATATAAGGCTGATGTAATCAGCTGAACTCCTCAGTCAATTCCACTTGCCACTTACGCTCATCTGAGGGGTGGTTAAGGAGTAGGCTCAACTACTTCAGTACTTGGAAGACTAGTTCAGTCTGGCCTGTGGCTGGTAGGATCGTAGGACGTGCTCACGTTAAAGTAAAGGTCCGAGACCTAGTGCGAAGCCAGGGTGTCCAGTGTATAGCTGGCCCCTAACACTTGGAATCAACTGGTATACACGGCCTGGACTGCAGGGCAAAGCAGCGTCTCTATCGTTGGCATCTTGTTGATCAAAAGGGAGTACCTTTTGTTGTATCAGTCTCTCCTCTCTCCACCCCATACCCGATTCACAGGGTCAAGTGATGTTGCCAGCCGTTGCCGAAGATTTTCTTTTCGAACCCCCTCACTGCTTTTAGAGGAACCCCTGAGAAGGGTAGATTTGTGATCCCACGTAGTCTGTCTATTCGAGTCCCCTCCATTGTGAGGAAGTAGTCCATGCCAAGGTCGTGCTTGGTTTGCGAAGGGCGACCCCGAGACCACCATATCTTGGGGGCTGAGCCTATTCCATTAGTAGTCCCCCTAGTAATAGGGGAGGTAGAACTCGAACAGCACATGTGCTGTGTTATCACAAACAAACATAAATTTCCTCTTACCGTACACTATGTTACTCGCCTCCGAAAGAGGCATTATCTCCGCTCGCATCATTATTGTTTATGTTCATTCATCTGTCACATCTCCAGGGCCCACTTGGAAGATAGTGAGCAGTAAGGATGTTGGAGCTGGACACTTCCACTTTGGCAGTTTTGGCTGCGGCCATTGTCATCCTCTCTTCCGTCCTTGAAGACTTTAAGGACAATAAACACAAAGATTTGGCAAAGAAGATCAAGGACCCTGGCACTTGGAATGGTGACCAGAAGAAGTTTCGAGACTGGTGGGTCAAGTTGACCATATGGAGCAAGGTCCAGGTATGGGCCAATAAAAAGGTACAGGCGGTAGCAATATACTCCCGTCTCATAGAAAAAGCGGCGCCTTATGCCCGCCATTGTCTTGAAGAATACTCAGAAAAGGAGGATGAAGAGGAGGTCAGCAGGGACAACAAACCCATACCTGGCCTAAAGAAAGGAAATGATGCATGGCCCACATTTGATAAATTAGAACAGCTTCTCAAGGAGCATTTCTGGGTTGAGCAGTTGGCACATGACATCTATAAGGAGCTGCTCGCCTTTAAGCAGGAAAAGCTTCACATTGATGAGTACCTCCAGAGATTCGAGGAGCTCAGAGAAGAACCCGACGTCATGTTTGAGGAGGCCCATCACCTTCTCATGCAGGGCGTAAATTTTAATATTTACTACCATGCTTCCCTCCATACCGTCTGTGATGAGTATGAGGACCTCGTTAAAGCCCTAAGATCTGTTGGGCGCAATCTGGAGAGAATCAGGGTTGAACGGGAGAACCCTCGCTCTAATCAGGTGGCTGTTCCATTCTCCTCTGCACCCCCTCCTCGGCGGCCTTGGTACCCGCCTCCGCAATTCCACCCGCCCCCCGCTGCCTCGTATCTGAGGTTCACACCCACTGGCACGCAACCAGGCCGTGGGGCACCCATGGACCTTTCGGTCCAACAAGCCAGCAGAACTTTCACCGGTTCATGCTATGGTTGTGGCAAGCCTGGTCACAGGCGAAGTGAATGCCCAACCAATGGGTACTCCCTGGCCCGCCAGCCTCAACAGCAGTGGGTTATTCAGGTCTGGGACCCCTATCAAGGGGTTTACATCAACATGCTCTCCCAGGAGCAACAATTTTCCGATGGTGGTGTGCATGCCAGTCCCCCAGGACAAAGCGATGCATATTCTTCTCCTCAGCTGCAGATAATGGCACAAACAAGGTCGGCCCAGCCTCTTCCCACACCCCCCGCTCCCTCCTTTCAAAGGGAGTATATGACGGAGGAAGCCGAGGCCTATTGGTGAGATCGGTTGGAAGTCGAGAAGCGACAGCAAGCAGGTGCTTCTTTAAATTAGAATCATCTATGGTTGAAAGGGGCAACCATGGACAAAAACTAGAGCTTGCGAACAATTTTTCTTTACTACCAAACGATGTATATTGTGTAGATAGTGATTTTCCTGTTTTGGATCTGTCCGTTGTAATAAAAGAAATATATTCACATTCCGAAAAGGGCGACTCAATGAGCGCAGCACCGGAATTAAAACAAAGCATGTTTAATTCCCTTATATGGACAATTCCTATAAGTTATGCTCAAGAAAAACCCCGACAAAAATTGCTTGAGAGTACTCTTCAATTGGGCGGTGAAATGTCGCTTCACATGAGAGTCACGTTTAAAAGAAGTGCCACTTGGCGTTCCGTAACGCTTAAGGTGCTCTTAGACTCTGGAGCTTCAAACACTTTTATTGATTCCACCTTCTGTAGAATAAATGGACTTGACCTGATACCCTTGGCTAAATCTATTTCAGTAAAAAACGCCGACAGCTCTAACGGAGCTATAGGCAAAATAAAAAATAAAGTTCACCTTCTTATTTCTATTAATGGACACTCAGAGTACATAGAAGCCCTAGTTTCCATTCTAGGAACTCATCCTTTAATTATTGGTTATGATTGGCTGGCTCACCATAACCCGGACATTAACTGGGTTAAGAAAACCGTTTCCTTCACTCGCTGTACTTCTTATTGTGCAGTTTTGGAAAATTGTACTAAGGCAGGCCCTAGTACACAGCCTCATTGCAGGACAATCAAGGCGGGATTAGAAGAGAAGGTACCCAAACAGTACCACGATTTTCTTGACGTATTCTTGGAAAAAGAATCCGAACGCATGCCCGAGCGAAAGCCTTGGAATCATGCTATTGACCTCAAAGAAACCTTCATTCCCAAAAAGGGTAGAGTAATCCCCTTATCAGATTCGGAGATGGATGAGGTTCGCACGTTCATCGAGAAAGAGTTGGGAAAAGGGTACATCCAACCCTTGAAGTCCCCCCAAACTGCACCTGTTTTCTTTATTCCAAAAAAGGATGGTAAAAAACGATTAGTAATAAACTATAGATATCTAAACGAGGGTACCATCAAAAATGCATACCCTCTTCCACTCATTCCTACGTTGATCGATCGCCTAAAGGGCGCAGATCTGTTTACGACCCTGGATCTTAGATGGGGCTACAATAACGTCCGCATCAAAGAAGGTGATGAATGGAAAGGAGCATTCTTTACCCCCATCGGATCCTACAAGCCGCTGGTTATGTATTTCGGAATGACTAATTCCCCTTCCACATTCCAGCAAATGATGAATGATATATACAATGATATGTATGCCTGCATCATAATTTACATAGATGATGTAATGATTTTTACCAAGGGGCAAACAAAGGAGGCCCATGAAAATATTGTCAAAGAGGTGCTGAAAAGATTACGAGAAAACGATCTTTATGCCAAACCGGAGAAGTGTTTCTTCTTGAAAGAGAAGGTGGACTTCTTGGGGATGACTGTCTCACAGGATGGTGTAGAGATGCAAGAAAAGAAGGTTGCAGGGATTATGGATTGGCTGGTTCCCACACAGCTCAAGCAGTTACAAGCCTTCCTCGGGCTTTGCAACTATTACCGCAAGTTCATAGAAGGCTTTTCTGAGGTCGCACGACCCCTTAATGACCTTACTAAAAAAGATACAAAATTTGCATGGGGTCCCGAACAACAAAGGGTGTTCGATTCCCTAAAAAAGAAGTTTACCATAGTGCCCCTTCTGGCTTACCCAGATCGGGACAAAGAGATGCGCATTGAGACCGATGCTAGTGATATTGCCATTGGTGGCGTATTATCGGTCTTATGTGAAGACGGTTTGTGGAGGCCGAGTGCCTTCATTTCTCATTCTTTTAACTCCGCTGAGCGGAATTACCCAATATATGACAAAGAACTTCTCATGGTCATTCATGCCCTCGAGGAGTGGCGTCATTATCTTATTGGTCAGAAAAGGTTTGAAATCTGGACCGACCATAAGAATCTAGAATATTGGAAAAAATCTCAGAACTTGTCGTCATGCCAAGCCAGGTGGCACGCAGTTCTTGAGGAATTTAATTATTCAATGGTTTATAAACCCGGTTCGTCGAACGGCCAGGCTGACACTCTTTCCAGGAGACCCGATCACGGTGATGTAGTCCCAGATCACAACGTTAATATTACGGTATTACCAGAATCAGTTTTTATTAACGGACTTTCCATTTCATCCCCTTTTTATGAAAAAATACAAAAAGAATCACAAAAAATAAAAGAAAAAATACCAGAGTTCGAATACGACTCCCAAGAAAAAATATTCATAAATAAAAATAAAAAAGTTTATGTACCTAATGACCTACGATATGAACTACTTTCTATTTGTCATGATTCTCCGATTGGTGGGCACTCTGGCCACCATCGTACGATAGCCTTACTCACGAAATATTTTATGTGGCCTGGTGTCACTAAAAATGTCAAAAATTACATAGACCATTGCCAGGTGTGCGCCCTCATGAAGGGTAAGCAAAAAGCACCCGCTGGCAAGTTAATCCCACTTCCCGTGCCTAAACAGCCCTGGGAAGATTTATCTATCGACTTTATTACGGGACTTCCCCTTTCAAATAATTTTGATTCTATTTGTATAATTGTAGATCGCTTCTCCAAAGAGGTGATATTCATTCCTTGTTTTAAGACCACGTCTTTGAAAGACCTGGCAAAAATATTTAGAGATTACGTATGATATATCCATGGACTCCCTTCCTCCCTCATCTCTGACCATGGACCACAATTCGCGTCAGATTTCACCACAGAGCTCTGCACTCTTTTGGGCATCACTCAAAAGATTTCCACAGCATACCACCCGCAGATGGACGGTCAAACTGAACGGGTTAATCAGGAGTTAGAAAAATACCTGCAAACTTACGACATGAAAAAGCAGGACTCCTGGGCTGAATGGATCAAAATCGTGCAGTTCCACCATAATTCATCCCTCTCCTCCGCAACTGGCACCACTCCTTTTGCCGTCACGCATAATTACGTACCACACTTAGGATTTGAAGGCAACGCCAAGTCTTTAGCAGGAGAGTTCAGATCGGATTGCACCAAGGCCCATGCCGATATAGAGCAGGCTCTTAATGTAACCAAGGAAAGAATGAAGGAGAGTGCCAACAAAAGAAGGTCAGACACTCCAGATTATACCGTCAGAGATAAGGTGTGGCTTTCCATGGAGCACCTTAAACTCCCTTATACAGCCAAGAAGTTGACCCAAAAATGGATTGGATCATACGAAATTATTAAGGTCCTTTCCAATGCGGTTAAACTTCGTTTACCCAAGACCATGAACATTCATCCCACGGTTAATGTGTCCTGGGTTAAACCCTATAGAGAACCCCTACCCAATCAACTGGTTCTCCGCCCTGATGCTATTACAGTAAATGAAGAAGGCTACGAGGAATACGAGGTGGATTATATTGTTACCTTACGGATGAAGAACAGACGGCTGGAGTACCTAGTATACTGGAAAGGTTGGGATGAAACCGACCGTACCTGGGAACCCATAGAAAATTTAGCTAACGCTATGGATGCTGTCACTCGTTTCCATTCCGAAAATCCCTCGGCTCCTCGTAAATTAAGGGGTATTTCAATGGACTCTTTCAATTCCTTGTTTACACTTCATGGTGATGACATCAACCCTCAATTCAAGGCAACTCGTCTGGAATACGAGTCCTAAGGGGGGGGGTAGTGTCACGGACCCCACTAAAGCATACCCCTTTTTTCACTTTCACTACACTCACTTTCATCTTTACTTTAACTTCTACTTTCAATCGTCACGTGACTTGCACGTGACTGTGGGAACAACACATGACCAAGATCTAGACCCTAGCACATGCCCATTTTATTTCCCTTATCTACTTCTCACATTAATCTCTGCTTACTTCTGTTCACACATTCATTTCCGTCTGACATTTGATCGCCATTTACTATACTCTCACGATGTCACACCTAATATGTACATTTGTTTCCTCCTTATCTTACTGTACCTTGGTCTGTGCGCAGACTCCCATAATATATAAGGCTGGTGTAATTGGCTGAACTCCTCAGTCGATTCCACTTGCCACTTACGCTCTATTGAGGGGTGGTTAAGGAGTAGGCTCAACTACTTCAGTACTTGGAAGACCAGTTCAGTCTGGCCCGTGGCTGGTAGGATCGTGGGACATGCTCACATTAAAGTAAAGGTCTGAGACCTAGTGCGAAGCCAGGGTGTCCAGTGTATAGCTGGCCCCTAACAGTTGAAAGTCGAAGTTGAAGTCCAAAATGAGTGCAAGGTAATGAAAGTGTAAATAGAGTATGCTTTAGTGGTGTGTCCATAACAACCTCCTTTGGCTTTAAGCACTGCCTCAACCCTCCTAGGCATGCTTTCAATCAATTCCTAACACACTTCAACTGATATGTATCTTCTTCCACTTCTCCTGAATCCTATTCCATAATTTATAAATTTCATTAAAGAAGGAATTCTTGCATTGCAAGTTTTCTTTTTAAATAACTCCAAAGATGTTCAATGGGGTTTAAGTCAGGAGACTGTGCAGGCCATACCATAGTCTGAAACTCCTACTCCTTCAGCCACTCTTTGACCTTTTTACAAATATGCTTAAGATTATTATCCTGTTAAAAAATGATGTTAGAAGAATTGAGATTATAATACTCCAGAGTATTGAGCAGTTTATCCTTCAAAATTTGAAGGTAAAGATCACCATTTATCCTACCATCAATCTTGGTAGCAAATCCAACTCCCTTCCAAGTCATACAACCCCACACCATAACAAAACCTCCTCCAAACTTGAGGATTTCTTGTATCAATTTGTTACTAAACCTTTCTCCTGGCTTTTTTTATGCCCACTTGCACCCATCTGACCCTAGGTGATTAATTTTGATCTCATCAGACCATATCACCTTCTTCCAGTCCTCCAAAGTCTAGTCCTTGTGAGCATGGGCAAAGTCCAAATATGCTTTACAATATTTAACAAAAAGTAAAGGGCATTTGATCTTGACTACAGCCTTTATTCTAGTTTTTTTCAAGTAACAGTGGGTGGTACTTGGATGGAGAGGCTTATTGATGATATTTGAGAGTGTTTTAGTCATCTGAACTGAATTCTCTGCCTTCTAGAACAAGATAAAATAAATAGCATGGCAAATCTTTGCAGGAAAGAGCTTTGATGGGTAACCTCCAAAGGACTTTTGATGGTTGGAATGCTTCTTGGAATGAATCTTGAGATTGTAGCAATGCTGATACCAGTAGTAGAGGCAATAGAGTGAGTAGAATGATCAGCATCAAGCTAAAAAAAAACAGTATTCTTTTATGTGGCAGAATGAAATCTCATAATAATAATAATTGGAAAGAAAGAGTTGTGGGAACTAATTCAAACTCAGACATGATGTTTATATGTGTATCTTTATTTGTATGACAAACAAACACCAACAAACCTTTCATTTAACTAATATCCTACTACTAATATCAAAAGGTGCAAAACTATTACAATGATATCTCTTGATTAAAATAGTCATATCTCCACAGCCTGTGAACCAAATCACATGATCCAGGGACCGAATTTGTAGCCAAGGGTTAGTAGATCCCATGCCCCCACCAACACTAAGTGGGATTCCCACACCCTCCAATACTACACCATGTATTCTCCAAATGTACCAAATATTGTAATAGTTTTACATCTCACTGTACAAAGTACTAGAATTGGCTAATTTCATATATTTAATACATAGTTACAAAATTGAGTCAACAACTTGTCAATTTAAATTGACCATACATATTTCCATGGCTACTAATCCAAAATTTTTTTTTTTTTTCTTGATTTATAACCAGGGGCAGGTACATTCAGGCACCCACTTACACTTTGGCTTTATTTGACTAATATACCAAAATCTCAAAAATTTGTAAGTCACTACATATTGTTATGGGGCCGTCTATACAACAGACACCCAAGGCTTTGCACTCAGTCCCAACTTGCTTTTAGTTCCTCACGAAGGAACAACCAAGGGACTCACGGGCCAGACTGAACCAGTCTACCGATCGTCAAGACCTTTATGAGATGCTCCTTAATCTCCCTCCCGTAGAACGTGTAGAGACAAGTGGAAACGACTGAGGACTTCAGCCGTTTACACCAGCCTTTTATATTATCAAAGTCTGCGCACAGACCAAGGTACACTATGATAAGGTGTGAACATGTTTGACTATATATGGATATATGATAACAGAGATTAAATAAGAAGTACACGGGGATCAAAAGGAAGGGAAGAGAAGTCCACGGTGATCAACTGTCAGACGGAGATGAAGGTGAGAAATAGAAGGGACGGTGATTACCGTGGGAATAGATAAGGGGAGTAATGCGGGTCTGTGGCGAGG
>JBBPJN010000768.1:0-10387 GCA_038088755.1 Boletus aff. separans
AGCTGAAGGACGAGGACGAGGTGGATCTGCGGGACATGGAGCTGGCAGCGGCGGACGAACAAGATCTATGGGACGCGGTGAACACGAATAGATTAGATAAATAATTTTACGTTATGTAATTTAAATCCAGGGTCCGTGCGTGGTGAAAATGGCTAATTGTTGATGGAAGTAAATGATGCCGCTAACGGGGAAGTTATCTGACAAATTTCGGCACATTTTTGTTTCTTTTTTTTACATTCTCACTTGTCCAGCTTGACGAGTTTTGTTGCCTGGCGAGCGTCATCCGCGCCGTTGTCCTCGTCTTCCCCGTCGTCTCTCTCCTTGTTCTCGACGTGAGTGTTCCCACCGTCCTCCCCATCGTTCACGTCCCCGCGATGTGCCCTACGTGCATCCCACCGATGCGATGGCGCATCGCTCGAGACACTGACACCCTCTTTCTCCCTGTCTCTAGGGCGTGGGCTCTGATCTCGTCAATCTTGGTCTTGTCCTTAACCCTTTACCACCTTTTAACTCTATCTATAAGCACAGCACAGTCTTCTCTCCTCTAGTCTCCCTCTACCTGCTTTTTGTGCGTGTTTTTTCTTCTTCGCTCCCCCTTTCCGCCAGCACACACACACTCGTTTGTCTCAAATTGAGAAGTGTTCAAAAAGTCGCTGAAAAATCGCACCTTTGACACTTCTTTCTCCCTTCGCGTTGCATATCTTCCCAGACCACGTCCCATACACTCCCTACCTATCCCCCTCTAATTTCTGAGGTTGTTCTTTCTCTAACTTTACTCGTTCTCTGTTTCATTATCATTCGTTGAACCTTCTTTCAACGACTTTTCGCCGTTGCCAATTCCCTCTCTCCATTCCCCTTCACCGCAACCGGATCCCTATTTACTCGACAAACACACAATGGACGACTCTCAAACAGCCTTTGCAAGCCGCTATTCTTACGGTTTTGACCTCGACATGATGAAGGTCTGCATTCTCCTCAGCTATTCTTTCACACATCATCATTCACGCCTTCTACCAGAGGTCCATGGATCCCGTCGGTGGCCCAGACGCCAAAAAAGCTCGCTGGTCTCCTACTTCATTCAATGGCACGAACCCCTCCAATGGCCTTTCCGTACCGGCCAATTCCGGCACCAATGCTTCGGGCCGTGACGCTTTTGCCAATTACGGTTACGGTCCCCAGGCATCGATTTCTCAATCGTTCCAACCCAACTCTTCCCCCGCATTCACGCCCAACGCATTGTATTCTACCCCTTCGCTTAGTATCAACACAGCTGTCAATGGTCAGGGCATGCAAATGAGCGCTCAGATGAGCCCTCACGCCGGCGCTGGATTTGCCCAACAGCAACAACAGGCAGGACAACAAGGGCAACCAAACGGAGGAAGCCCTTATAGTGCGGGTGCATTTGGTTATGGGATGCTTGGCATGGGCCTTCCGAGCGTGGGGATGTTGGGTGGATTCCCGTATTCGAGCCAGTCGGGCAGCTTTGGACAGGTGCGTACGCTCGTCCGAGACAATTCATGGGCAACATCGCTACGATACGATCGTTGTCTGACATCTCACTTTGACAGAACTTTCATCAGCAACCCCGACTGCCTTCGTTGAACGTCAACATTCCACCTACACCTGGAGCTTACTCCCCCGCTGCACTCTCCGCCGTTATGTCTGGCTCTCCTAATATAACCGCACGTACTGTTTACATTGGAAACTTGCCTGCAACTGCATCTGTCGACGAACTTCTCAACCTCGTTCACTTCGGACCTCTCGAGTCCATCCGAGTGCTTCCGGAGAAATCCTGCGTATTCCTCTCTTTTCTTGATGGTCAAACGGCTGCCTCATTCCATGCCGATGCAACGATTAAAAAGTTGTCTTTACACGGCCAGGAACTGAAGGTAGGGTGGGGCAAGCCCTCTCCTGTCCCGGCGCAAGTGCAGCTTGCGATCCAACAGAGTAACGCGAGCAGAAACGTCTATTTAGGCGGACTTGATGAAGGAATGACAGAGGAGATGTTAAGAGATGAGCTTGGTCGATTTGGCCTGATTGATCAAGTCAAGATTGTGAGGGACAAGAATATTGGATTTGTACACTTTTTGAGCATTTCGGTGGCTACCAAGGTGTGCACAGCATATATGCGCGTTTTTTTTAGTTAGCTTGGCTCATGGCTTGTTCCTGTTTTATAGGTGGTTAATACGCTGCCTACGGAACCAGCTTGGGCAGGCAAGCGCGTCAACTACGGCAAGGACCGTTGTGCCTATATCCCCAAATCACAGCAAGCCGCTGCTCAGGCTGCTCAGGCCGCTGCCGCGCAGTCCCTTGTTCAATCTGCTGCCCTTTCGCCCAATTCTGCTGCGCCGTTTGGAGCGGCAAGCCCATTTGGTGGTCCATTCTCACCATACGCAGCGTTTTCCCCAGATGGCATGGGCTTGGCTGCAGGCGCAGGAATGCAGGGACTGAACAGAACAGTGTACTTAGGGAACATCCACCCCGAGACAACCGCAGAGGACTTGTGTAACGCTATCAGGGGAGGTGTGTTGCAAAGCGTGCGGTATATGCAAGACAAACATATTGCAGTGAGTGTTTGTTCCGCTTTCCTGCTGAAAGGCATGTGATTTCTGATGATATTACAACGAATGTATTCAGTTTGTTACATTCGTCGATCCGGCTGCTGCTTTTACGTTCTTCCAAGTGTCTTCATACCAGGGGCTCACTCTCAACAACCGTCGCCTTAAGATTGGTTGGGGAAAGAACTCCGGTCCCCTTCCACCTTCGCTGGCATTGGCCGTGCACTCCGGCGCTACTCGGAACGTGTATATTGGTAATATTGAAGACTTCGAGTTGTTTAGTGAAGAGAAACTCAAGAGAGACTTTGGGGAGTATGGTGATATCGAGCTCGTCAACTTCTTGAAGGAAAAGTATGTGCCCACCCATCTACAAGACCTGATTAGACCCATAACCCTGTTTTACAGAAACTGTGCATTCGTCAACTTCACGAACATTTCTAATGCCATCAAAGCGATAGATGGCGTGAAGAATAAGCCAGATTATGCTAATTTGCGCATTGCCCATGGGAAAGACCGGTGTGCTAATCCGCCACGGTCAGGACCACAGGGTGGCTCAAGGCGCACAGCAAGTGGCAATACCGTGAGCGGCCCAGGCCCAGTTACGAATGAGATTGGAGAGGGTGTAGAGGAAGATGTCGTTGGCGCGGTTGACGGCATTGGCGAAGAGAATGGTGTTGCTGGTCCAGGTCCTGAAATTCCAGAAATGCGCGTTGAGGCTGAACACGAAGCCATCAATGGAGCGAACTAACTCATGGCACGAAGTTCTCTATGGACAATATTTGCATTCCTCTCTGATACCCCATCTCTCCTCTACATATGCGTCGCCCCTCGGTCTCCAGTCCCTTCCTCTCCTCCCAATCGAATCACAAAACAGCCGAAAGCTTGTAAAGACGTCTAACTAAATCAAGTGGATGAGATCGGTTTGGCTCCGGATTTCCGTTTCTGTTTAATACCGCCTATGCTCGGATATCGAACATAACCCTGCCCTCCATACTATTCCCTATATGGCGCAGAAGTTCGTCTACCATCGTCTCAAGAGCGGTGAGGTATTCGCGGAGAACGTGAAATACCTTTGGGCTATTGGTTGACTCTTTCTTTATTCACTTGGCTTTCGCGACCGTCTATACTTACATTCTTACTTGGTGTTACTTTATTCGCTTTTTTCTCTGTTTTACCTCTGTCATCTTTTTCTGTTTATCGATTCGATTTCTGCTTGACATATACCTTTTTGCGGTGTAGCAAGTGTGTCCCTCTGGCGTATCCCGCACCCCACGTTCACTTGTTCACTTGAACCTATAATCTCATACTTATGCCATTCATTATCGCTATCGTGACAATGGGCCTCACGCTGTCTCACACGTTGCTGTTCGTGGACTGTACCTCACCTTGGCATATACGTTACCCCGTGCTACCTCTCAGTCGAGCTGCCTATATCAGTACATATGTACACATCTCTCGACGAATGTGCTAATGTTGCCCTCGAGACCGCCAAGCTTGATCACATGGAAAATTTAATTGTCGGCTCCGTCTCAGCTCTCGGTACGAACAAGCACTGGCACGACGACCGCGTCCCTCGAAAATTTGTTCATTTAAAAAATGGCCGTCGGATTCTCGGAGGAAACCCGCATGCTGAAAAATGATGACGATCCTCGGAGGCTGATGCTGATCAGTCGATTGGTGGGTGCTGTATGTACATAGCTCTTGCCTGTCACCAGTCACCGCCCAGGCGCGACACCTTGCCACTTATGGGTCCAAGGGTCCTTCTCTGCCACCCTGATCTCGTGCGACCGATGGTTATTTAAGAAGAGCCCCAACCACTATATATGTAGGCGCGTGCGTTTACCTTGACCAGATTCCCCCTCCCCATTTGAGTTTGCACGCTTGACTTTAGGTCCTTCGTCGCTTCTCTTCGCCCCTCTTTTAGTGCGCTCTTTCTGTCCCACAGACTTTAAGTTTCACCAGTCTGTTCTTCCGTTCCTTTCTTACTCTTCTTCGTTTTATTGCACATGGACTTTGACAAGACAAGTTTTTCAGTAGACTGGTTCACGCCCGGAGACAAATATGGTCCCAAGCGTCTCTCGTTCCCGAAATCCGCATGCATTAGCATAGATGACCTTGTTTCAGACTCGCCGGTGGGTTTTCGTTCATGGTCTTTTTGTCTTGGACATTGTTCAGCTGACATGTCTCGCAGTTGAGCTTTTGTTTCAGTCCCTTTGACGAGCTTGTGCCGACACACCCTTCTATTGATAATCCTTTGGAGAGGACATGTGGCTGGGCTTACAGCGCTCCCCCGTCTCCGCTCGTCCCTCCACCCAGTGAACCATACCGGATGAATGAACAGGACCCAAACACGTGCGAGGGGAGTCCGACCGTTCCCAGTGCAGGTCTTCTTTCTATTGCAGACGACTGTGCATCGTGCGGGGTCGAGTTGGACGCCTCATGTTTGGACGCCCTTGACGAGCAATTGCTTATCTCCCCCATGGAGTGCTTCACCGAGCTGTGCTGGGCAGCTGCCGTTGACGATGACGTGACAGCGCCCTTAGTGCGCCGTAACACCCGATCTCGTGCGCGTTCGTTCAAGGGTGACCATGAACGTGCCTTTCTCCCTCCCTTGGGGAGAGAATATCCAGGTAGCTTTGAGCGCACGCAGCCCCTGGCTGCCAAATTATCGCTACCGCTCGACAAGGTGTGTATCTGCGTCCTCTAATGCTCGGCGGTGGATGGGCTCATTTCGTTTTCGCCTGGCAGCACCCGCGCCGCCCTTCCTCTTCACCCGCTTCTGAAACCCACGATGCGTCGTTGATGTGTCAAGAAAAACCGGTTGCGTACATCTTGTGCGCTGATCCCGAAGGACGCCCCCTTGCTATTCCCTCCCAAGATATACACCTGCCACGGCATTTGAAGAAGCGAGGTTTGACTCTCACGCCGTCTGTCGAGTCGTTTGTGCCTTCGCGCCCACCGCCTGCAACGCCTCGTCTGCAAACGTCTAAATCAAGCACGACACTTCGTGTCATTTCGGATGCCTGCGCCACGTTTGCACGCTCCAGGAAGAAATCGCCTCTGTTAACCCCCTGATTTGAAGTCAAGGTGTCCATGGTCATTCTTGTTAACGTAACCTGGCCATCATGATGGCGGCCGACTTTTTTTTTTTTTTCTTGCTCATAAGTGACGTGTACGTTATCCGAACGTCGTAATCAGCCTGAAGAGGTGCTCTACTCGTACGATTCTTTTTCCTACTTGCACAGATTATTATTTATGGGAGATGCGGAAACAGTAGCAAGTAGGCCGACATAGTTTTTGCAGGTAGTATTAGTGCACACACAAAAAAAAAGAGACAATCCTATATGTGGCACACCGAGTGTTGGCGTTTAAATTGCCTGACCGTCAGGCCTGATTGAATGATGCGATTCGAGGGCGGACTTGTACATCAGGCGAGCCCTTTCTCGTCATCGCGTAGTCACATCACCATCTTGATGATCGTGTTGCGTTCGTTTGACAGAACCAAACAAACGACGCTGCTTCTTCGTTTTGTCCTTGGCATCTCAGTTGACTACGGGGTTTTTTTGGTCGCACCCCCGCTTGTCGACCAGCAGGGCCATGCTTAGTGGTACAGTATGTATACTCGACCGATGCGGCCACATTGCCACGCCAGCCCACCATTGACTCGACAGATTCCGGCCGCCGCATCGAGAACGCGAATCGTTCCGAGACCCTCGCCCACCCCTTTCCCCGACTCGCCCTGGGACGCTATGCAATCAACCATGTGTGTGTGTGTACAAGTGGTGTAAAACACTTTATGCGCGGCTGCAGCAATGCACGTCGCGATCATGAATCATGATATTGGCTTATTGGGGACCTCGAGGCGGATTCACAGGATCACGATCGTGATCGAAACTAGGGGGGGAAAAAAAAAAATTCAGAGTCCCTGGCGCGAGAAGATTTGCTGCAGAGCATATATATATATATATACATATGTGTCTTTGTCAATGCGTCTCCGTCGCATGGGCAAGGGACCCTAGATAACGAGAGAGGAAAACAGTGGGGCGCTTCAAGTTGTCAACTTGGCACGAGGTTTTGCCTCGCCGCACTAGAAGAGGACAATTTATGTACATACAGTCGTTCTTCGGCACGGTAATTCAGAGCTTAGTGCGAGCGGTGTACTATATCGATCGCGTCGTAAACGTTGACTGTAAAAAAAAAAAGCCCACGTCCCGAATTGAGATAATTCATCATACAGTACATGCACCGCGGCGGCGTTTTGTTGGGTAAAAGTCAATCTGGACTATCCAAGCCTAGTGTGAGATTTGAAACGGTGTGCAGCCTACGAGATCACGTCACGCTTCTGTCACCTTCAGCAGAAACCTCGACTCTGTGCCATATTCCGCACCCGCTCTGGCAATGGTGTCGTTCTTGTCGCAGGGGAATAGATTTTCTACCTCGCCATCTTCGTCCTCCGTCGACACGATCAGGTACAAGGTTGCCCTGATGGACGTGTTGGGCTGCTGAACCACCGACGATGGGTACGACTTACCGGCTAGCGTCGAGGCCGAAGGACTTGCACGCGCCCGCGAGCACCTTGTTCACCTTGGTCGTGCTTTTCGTCGTAAATTTCGATTCTTGCTTTGACGGCCGATGGCCAACACGAATCATGAGTTTCTGGCTCTCGCTCGATTCAGCCAGGGATTGCGACCGGATGTCGAACTGAGCTTCTGTACGGTAGGATCTGTTAGTCTAGTTCAGCGGTGACATCATGTCGACGCACGAGGTTGTGCATGACTTGCAACCCAGGACTCGGGCTTTTCTTGTTTATTTGGTTTGTCTATCGATCGTTGAGTGGGGCAAAAAGTCTGTACTGTTCACGACGACTCACCTGGTTGTTCAGCCTCCGTCTGGGAACAGTAGTCACTTTGTCGCTCCTGCTTGATTTTTTTGCCTGATGCAATAGTTTTATAAGATGGCTCATCTAGCTTTGGTGGTGAAGCAGAGGTAGAACCCTGGGACCCTGCAGGTGTTGTGCGCTCCCGTTCCGACTCGTCACCCTCGTCGTCCTCGGATGCTACACGACGGCAATGTCGCCGCTTTCGAGGGGAGGCTGGGCTGACTTCTTCTCCTTCTTTAGGCTCATCGTATTGATTTTCCGGAGTAAAGGCACGATTGTGATCCCCTCCGTGATCTGACGTGGTGCCTTGCCCGTCTGGAACTGATTCTCTTGCTGATGCGCCCGGCTTGCTGTCATGCCTGCGGTCGGATTCGTCCTCTTTGTCAGCGTTCAGGGGGACGTGCTCATCTGCTGCATTCTCGGACCTTGTGATCAGTTCACCGAGCAAAAGACCAGGCTTACCTTGAGGTGGTGGCGCCTCCACAGCCCTCGGCACAACAACCTCGACGGTGGCACACCCGATGTATGAGCTTATGTCCCCCCAAGCGCTCTCTGTGATCCTTGCGGGTTCCCCGTTGCAGAGGTTCACGCAAGAAGAGAAAATCTTGATGTCAGCGTCGCCGAGGTCGAATTCTTTCCTAGCAATGTCTTCCAGCGTCTACAAAGTGGTCGGGCGAACTGTCATCGCGAGACTCTGCGGGTGGCACGGGTCAGGACGCGCCTTGAGTTCCTTTGGTACGCTGGTGTACACATGGTCGTTACCTCGGCTGAGGATCAGGAACGGTACCCTTCGGACTGGGGGTCTGGCAGTCCAGTCGATGCAATTGTGAGCCATGTCCAACACGCGTCGGTCACGTGACCGTGACTGTCCCTCGTCTGCCAAGAATGGATACCAAGTGCGAGTGATTACGTAATGTGATATGCGTCCCTTGCCTTGACTTGGACTTCGATGGCGCTGGATGGAAAGGAGATTCTGTATTTTCTGAGCGTCGGCGTCTCGTCGACACCAGCACCAGACCAGAGCTTCGAGGTCAGTAGCCGCCTCTCCTCAGCTCTAATCGTTCATCTCTTCCAAGGAACTTCGCATCCAAGACTATCTCAGAGCATACCAGACGACCGGTCGACCCCCCCAGCCATGTCCCCAGTCGCCAGATACACCAAGCGCCCGCGCAGCACTCGGCCTTCCCCCGCTCTTTGTACCCGCTGCGATCCCCGTCCCCGCCGACTCCGTCAATGGCGCGTCCAGCAAAGCGCCAGCCACCCTCCCCACCGACCTCCCCGCCAACCACGAATTTCGCCCTAACAGATCCAAAATCAACGGCGAGTCCTTCGAGTCCATCTCTGCACAGACGCTCTACACACATTTCTCTCACGAGGTTGGTTTCCGTCTCGGTCGATCGGCGCGTCCCAGTGGGCTGCGTTGTCGATCAGATCAGCACCTCGTCTCTCTCATTTCCTTGTCTCTCGGGTCGTTCCAGCGCGCTGATCATGTCCGTCGATCGGTACACAGGAGCTCCGGTATCACGCCTACCTTGCGGGAAACAAGATGCCCCCCCCATCCGTCGTGTCGACGACGATGGACAGCGAGACCGACGCATCGCCCGTCCATGCGTTCCACGCACACGACTCGCAGGCGACGGCGTACAACACGTCGACGCCCATCACGGGCGGCACGCCCGATTATCTGATGAGCATCGTCGCGTCGCACAAGTTTGAGAAACATTCGTTCGAGGTGCGGCGTGCGCGTGGTTGCGCAGTATCTTGGTGCGACGCGACGCGAACTCACGTGCAACTCGTTTAAAGGAACTTCGAATAGCGTACCTGTTGGCGGGCAAGGAGGTCGGGTCGTCCGAGATACCCACGCGCGGCGCATTGCCTGCTCAGTCTGCCCCGACCTTGTTTGGACGCCCGCGCGGCGACGCGTTTTCGGCTGGCTCGTTGAAGCTCTTTTGAGCTTTCCACCCATTACACCCAAATCTATTTCGCCATTCAAGGTTTCATCGTTATGCTTCTTTTGCTGTGTATAGTGACGAGTGTATAGTGATCGCGGTCGATCCTGCCATCGCACAAAAAAGCAATAATATTCATACACGACATGTACAGTGTGCCTTGTCACCCAACGTAGAGCGCCGATCGACACCTCAAGGCAAGCTCAGCACGATCTCCATGAACCTATCATAGTCGATCTGAATCCACCCATCGCTATCGGTGTCGTGGCGTTTAAACGACTCTGTGATCTGCTTGACGACGACGCATGCGCGTACGAATCGGTCAAACGTGATGCCCGGGAGCGGACCCCCCGAGTACGTCACGGGGGGCGCGTACTTGCGCTCGATAAGCTCGATGAGGCGCGGCGCGAGGCGATACCTGGTCATCCGATCAGTCGATAAGCCCTCACGGTCAACACGGGCGGATGGAAATAATGCACGCACCCAAATTGCGCGAGTGCATTCCTGAGTTCACCCGCATCGATCGTCCCCGAACGATCCCGATCGAAATGTCGAAAGAGGTTTTGCCAGTCCTGCGACGGAGGCGGCGATCAGTGCTCTGAATTCTGATCGCGTACGCGCATCGGTTACGATCGTTATTCATACCTTGATGTACCACCAAATCCCCGAAAACTGTATGTAGCGCGTCGCGGGGGGGGGAGGAGGTTCATCACCTCCAAGTCAGTATGAAAACCCGATCAGACGGACCTGCTTGAACTCGATCGTTCCCCGTCGATCAGTATCCTAACATCAAACATCACGCCTGCGTCAGCAAAAACCCCACCCCATCCGTGCACGATCACGCACAAAGAGCTGCATGAGCAGCTTGATCGTGTCCAGATCGAACGCTAAAACACGACCGTTTTCAGTATCGTGAAACCCTCAATCATCGAGGAGGGGGGGGGGGGCGGGGCCGAGAAACCGGCACGGCCCCACCCCCCATTATCAAGCGCCCGTTCCGA
>JBBPJN010000769.1:0-10384 GCA_038088755.1 Boletus aff. separans
TTAACTGAGCCTCGGTCATGTTGATGAGGTTCCGGGATAAATAGAGGACGAGAAGGATCTTTTCCTTTGATCTTCTGAAGCTTTCGTCAATGATATGCTTGCAATTGGCTCGGCGAAGTTCGTCTGTGAAACTCTCCGCAATACCCGGGTGCATCGTTGTTAGGTTGAAATAGGATTCTAGGAAACGAGATCAACTCGAGTACGGAGCCAGGGATACAATGACTCACCATTTAGTTTCGACTCTTCATCAACGGTGAGAGCTGGGACAGAGGTGAAGCATCGGCCACGATCAAGCGTGCTATATATTTGTACGTCAGCGGGGCACCAGAGAGAGGCGCGAGAACAGACGGATAGCCAGAAAATACAGCATTGACAACTGCGAACCGGGTGCTTGATTCCGCCTGAGCCCTGGCCTCGTTCAATTGATCCTGAGCTTTCTTTTGCTGAACTTCCATGTTCTTGTGACATGCTGATCTAATGGCATTGATTTCCTTCATCCAAATAGCACACTCGTCAGGGAAACGCTTGTTGAGCCCCAATCGGATGAGGCTATTGAGTGATTTAGGACTAATAGTCTCCGAGAATTGCAGATGCTCCTTCAGCCTGTCAACAATAAGAAAAACGTGAAGGGAGATGTGGTTTCGAAAGCCTACAAAGCATCTTGTAGTAGGAACGCGCTAATCTTAAAGGAGTTGAAAGTCTTGGTGGAACGCCTAACGGGTACATATCGTGCTGTCATGAATCCTTGTCTCGTTTCACCAACCAATAGACGTGGTTTGAAGAATTCGGGGTCCAAATTGCACTCCGGGTGCAATTCGGCGGCGACAAGCTCATCGGAAGCGCACTAACGGGTCAGGTAATTATGATACACAGATAAGGATGGAAATTCACATACCTCAAAGCCTTGTCGTACGGAGACGCCCTCCTCTTGCTCCTTCGTTTTCGCAACCTCAAAAGTGAATAATCGATTGGTATCATCTTCGTCGGATTCAGAAAGCTGGTCATCGTTGATTGAATTGCTCCAAATCATGGTTTTTGCGTGGTCTTCGGAGATCAGGGCTATGACTTGGTCACAAATCTTCATGAGGTATCTGAGGATCTAAGCGTCAGCAACTGTTCATCCTGTTACACCACGTTCCAAGAGCTCACCTCATGAAGGTGACGCGATTTCGGCGCACAGGTGGAGAAGCATCGTCATCCCATGTCGACTCTTCTGGCCAGTATACTACATACACCTTTTCCAATGCGCCGACGGACTCCAAAACACGGCAGATGTATAAGCCAGAACGAAGAGCTGGCTTTTCGGTTTTTGTTTCCGGAAAATTGATTAACTTGGCCGAGCTGTCGAGATTTCAGTAACAGCAATTGGATTACGAACTGGAGAGTGACATACATGGCGTCATCGATGACACCTACAGAAACCAAAAAGCGAACGATCTCCTCTCTACTCCCATAAATCCCGATGGGCTTGACTTGAAACTTGTCGAGAGCCTTGAAATCGACCTTTGTCAGGGACATGTAGGCATTAGGAGATATTTCGTTCAGGAAACGTTTGAGATAATCTTGAGCGATGATGATCTTATCGACTTTGTGAATGTCAGAGGTCAGTCAAGACACGGTTTATCGTCATACCTAGACCGCTGGTGCCACGTTCGCTGATCAAGTCAAGGATACGGTACATTCCCGGGATAGAGGAACAAAGATCCTCTTCGGAATGGGAATGAGACTCTTCGGTGGCTTCAACATCAACCTACAAAGAAGTATCGTTAAGTGTAATTTCCCTAACCATATAACTGCTTACTTCATCCAGTTCTTCGTTCGCTTGGTTTTCGTTGAGTTCTATGGACTCAGTGGTGTCGATTTCCTCATCTTCGATGTCATCACTGAGATCGATATCTAGAAATGATGAGTCGGAGGACTCTGACTGCGACTCCTCAGACACAGATGCAGAACCACTCGGCGGATTTGTTTCATCCACATCGGCGCTCAAAATCATGAACGAATCTTCTGCATGTTGGACAGAGGTCAAGTCAATGTCGACATCAGAATTGTCCACTTCCAGAATGATGGACATGTTCAAGGGCAGAATCGGAAGATACGGGTCGAATGCAAATCGTCAGCGCAGAGAGACGAGCTGTGGGATAATGTGGGCTGCGTTGCTCTAAGCGGAGAGATCTCCCAAGCTGAAGGCGATTAATACTCAAACCTTGTGGGTCCAATTGTTGGTCCCCACGGCAACATGAGGATGCAGTCCACAGCAAGACCCTGAATCACAAATGGGGTGGCCGCGGATCTCCCAAACATGGGCATGAACGCAAAGTGACGCCAAGTTTGTCCAAGGTTGAAAGGGTGCGAACAAAGGGATCCATTGATGAACCTTGATACGTAGTCATCAAAATCCTAGGATAAGAGGTGTTGCCCAGCCCTCATGACTTGGAGAGACGAGTCGTAGTTAGTAAGGACTCGCTGGGCTAAGCCAACAGTCTGGACCGACTCCCGTGCCTGTGAACGTTGCAGTGATCACTGCAATTCAATTCATTGCCTGCAGCGTGAAGCTATCGATGCAGGAACTCACTGGCAAGATCCGGCGCATTCCGTGACGATGAAGGGCGTAAAGAGCTGACTCAGGAGGGCAGTCCTGTTTCAGAGGGAAATGCCAAGTCCAAGGCCCTGGTAACTTCTTATTACGCTGTACCAATACTTGGCAAACGCTAGAGATTAGCCCGTCGGGTGCCCAGAAAAAAGGCTGCGCTCCTGTGTGAGAACGTCGTATTATTTAGGGCAGTTATAGTCTGAAGGACAAAGGGTATCAATCTAGGGCCAACTTGAAACTATAATAAGACGGTCAAATACAAATCATGAAGTCATGTGGAGTGCCTAGTCGAACTTCGCCTCACCCACACTCGCGCTGCCAGTGTTTAGTCCCACAGCTCGTCGCTGAGTCTGATCAACGTTAACTTTTTATCGTACAACAATGGCCCACAACCACGGTGGAAGCCACTATCCCAAGCTCAATTACGGGTCTGGGGCGAAATGGATCAAGAACTTGACCCAAGGCCGACTCTCGACGTTTCTTGGCGGTCATTTTCAAGACGTCAACCTCTCCTCTGTGCTCTTTACACACAGACTTGATGGTCCTGAATACGTGGACCTGCAAGTCTGGAGTGCCCCCGGACTGTCGAAACCCTTGTTCAAGGAAGCGATGCAACAAACATTCAGACCCGCAAAAAAGGGCGATTCGTTCGGGCCATCTTGTATGTCTCCCTGACTTAAATCCATTTATGATCTGCATCTCACCTGATGAGAAGGGGTACGACCGTCCTAGAGTGCCATTGCGTCAAAGAAATAAAGCTAACATCCTCCCGCTTCATAGACCAATCATTGGTGGAAGGTCAAGATTGCAATCCCGTCTGACTGGAAGCAACACGAACGCGTCCAGTGTACGTGCATCTGTATACTTCCTCGACGAAACCGTTCTGATTAACTGGCAGTCGAGTTTGATCCTGGGTGTGAAGCAATGATATTCACTCCAGAGGGATTGCCATTGCAAGGTCTGCGTTCAGGATCAATCTGTAATCAATTTACTCACTGCGCTCTCAGGGATCACTGGTGGCTATGGTGGAGATCGTCGCGTGGAGCACATAATCCCTCGCGAAGCTGTCGAACGGGGCACCTACGAGTTAGTTATTGAATCTAGCTGCAATGGCATGTTCGGAGTGCCGTGGAATGGTGACACAATTGCGCCTCCAGACGTGAGACACTCTATTCATTCCTCTCGAGTGCGATTCATTTATGAATTCCAGATGAATAGGTACTTTGGCTTGGCGTCCGCTGATATAGTGGTACCCAACCAAGATGCATGTATGCTGGGGACACCGATTTTGGGATTCCTGTTGATCATTTTTATCAGGGCACCTCATGTGGGACTTTAACACTCTGAAAGAGATCGTCGATACTTTGCCAGGCAATAGCCCGCTACAAAACAAGGCGCTAGTGGCTGCAAATGCAATTATGAACGCGTTCAAGACAGGCGACCCAGAGAACATTAAACAGATGAGAGAAGTAGCCGAAGATATCTTCGGAAAAGGCTGGCAGGCAAAAGGGGCGGGCATTTATCAGGACGGCCCAGAAAAGGCTCAAGTCGTTGGTATTTCGTACTGCCACATTGTGAGATACCAAGTCACATGACGGAGGTCCGCTAATACGCCGCGCAGGATACAGCTTGGCTATGGCCTTACCGAGTCACACAGCAGAAGACTGCGAGATCATGGTCTACCCAAGTCGATCTTATGGAGCGTTATCCAGAGCACAGATTTGCTTGCTCACAGGCACAACAATTCAAGTGGTTGGAACAGGTACTTTTATCCCTAGCTGCGCAAGTAAGGACGCTGAACTTGGCACACAATACAGCAATATCCTCCTCTCTTTAAGAGGATTCAAGAGAAGGTCGCGTCTGGGCAATTTCATATCATTGGTGGTGCCTGGGTTGAAAATGACGGAAACATGCCATCTGGGGAAGCCCTTATTCGACAGTTTGTGTACGGCCAGCGGTATTTTGAGTCTCGATTCGGTCATCGATGCGAGACAGCTTGGCTACCTGATTCATTCGGGCTGACTGCCGCATACCCCCAATTAATCAGAGATTCTGGGATGAAGTACTTCTTCACGCAAAAACTCTCCTGGTAAGTGGACAAGTGAGTTGTATGAGCCTGGAGCCTCTCACAATTTTTATACCGCCAGGAACAACGTGTACGTTGCTTACTTGACTACTCCATTCCAATTATGGACCACGATGTATGCAGAAATGTCTTTCCTCACTCAACTTTCAATTGGGTGGGTCTCGATGGCACTCAAGTCTTGTGTCACATGACCCCAGTTGGTAAAAAATCCCTGCTGCTTAGATTGGATAATTGTAGTCATCCAATCACTTTTCAGATACCTACACAGCACAAGCAACCGTTGGTGATGTGAATAAAGGTGTCTCGAACCACAAGGTTAGTCGTATTTTCACCAGCGATTTCTACTGCTCAAACGTGACAGAATCTTGAATCGAACGATTCTGCCCTGCTCGTCTTCGGAAATGGTGATGGCGGTGGAGGTGCTCTCCCAAAGATGCTTGAGAACGTACGTTCCTGCCCATACAATTGCACTCCGTCGTTGATGGTTGCATAGCTTCGCCGAATCCGAGCAGTCAACAACAATCATCGCGACCTCCCGCCCGTGAGCATGGGCAGTACTGTGGAGCAATTCTTTGCAGACATAGAACGTGGATCAAAGGAAGGGAAAACACTTCCAGTGTGGTGCGTCTTTTCCGATCACCTCTGTGTTGTTTTTGACCCATTGTGGCAGGCATGGAGAATTGTATCTAGAAGTATACTGTCTTTTCCTGCATGGTGCCGACATTCGTCTTATCGTCTTATCAGTTCCACCGTGGCACATATACTTCTCACGGTAAGGATGTTGGCTAAGCCGAGGTTTCTAGGTCACGTTGCGAATTATCCAGGTTCCATCAAAAAGGGAAATAGAAAGAGCGAGATCTTACTTCGAGATGTTGAGGTACGGAAATTTCGCACAATCTTCCACTCTCAAGTTGAAAGGTTTCGCAAGCTCCTCGCAACTCTTGCAACGCTCTTCAAATCTGCGCGGAGCTCATATGTATATCCCAAAGCGACGATCGATGATTGTTGGGAGAAAGTACTCCTGAATCAATGTTTGTGCATTTAACTTCTTTTATTTCCTGACTAACCACTTCTAATAGTCCATGATGGTATGTTTGGCGTGAGAACAGGTTATTCCGCGTGATCTAATTGGTTTTTTATCACAGTTCTTCCCGGATCTGCTATGTGAGCCTCTATAAGGATGGAAGAGCACCGCACTGACTATTTGGCAGTGGAATGGTATACGAAGACGCTGAACAGCTGTATTCCGAGGTACGCAGGGATTGTCAAGTTCTCCTTGAGGATGCCCTGGGCGCCCTCTTTTCCGGTTCCATACCTCTGTCCGAGAATCCTCCGATTTCGCAGCCGTTCAATGTCATAGCAGTCAACACAACACCGTTCGCTCGTCGTGATATCATCAAGATACCTTTATCCGGAGGTGGTCAGAGCCTGCTTCCTAAGCCCGTACAGATGACCGTGGACGGAAAGCATGGTTATGTATTACTTGAGACCCAGGAGAATGAGATGCTCGCTCACCCGGCAGTTGTATCCACTGAGCATGGGCCAGTATCTGGTAAGTGTGTTGTAACTCGGCAAGTCCTAATCTAACGGGGCATGCATCATCCAGTATACACCAATGGCTCAGACCACCTCATCCTGAGAAGTCCAAGTCTGCAGCTGACGATCTCGCAGGGACGCATCACAAGCATGTATGATGTGAAGCTTAAACGAGAACTAATTCAGAAAGGCAACACCGGAGGATTGGTGATTTTCGAGGACCGGCCCAACTACTGGGATGCTTGGGGTCCGTTCTGCAGTGCGACACTTCTTTGTATTCTCCTGACATTTTTATGTTCAATAGATGTCGAGATCCACCATCTTGAAAAGCCTACACCCCTGGAGTTTTCCGATGTTCGTGTCATTGCTGAGGGACCCTTCAGAGCTGCTGTGCAAACACAGATCAAGTATGGAAAGAGCACGATTGATGTCAATGTGTGTATTTGACACTTTGCGTCTCCCTTCATTCCAATGATTCTTATTCGATAGATTTCCTTGGATGCATTCGCAAGTAAGCCAATCACGTGCATGGATTTTGAGATGTGAATCATGATTTGCTTCAGCCACTATGGAGAAGAATTCGCGACCACTCCTTGTCTTCGACGCCAAAGTAGATTGGCACGAGAGGCATCAAATCCTGAAATGTGAGTACCTGATTACCGCGTTCTTTGGTCTTTGATGGTTGGTATGTAGTCGAGCTGCCACTCGACATCAATAACACGGTCGCCACATACGAATCACAGTTCGGGTGGGTCCAGCGACCGACGCACAAGAACACTACACTCGATGCCGCCAAATTTGAAGTTTGTGGTCACAAGGTATAGCACTGGTGTTGGCTTGCGCGCAGCTATTTCTGACATTCTCTCACAGTACGCTGATCTCAGCGAATATGGATATGGTGTCGCATTCTTATCCGAATCCAAGTACGGGTATTCGTGCGAAGGGAACGTCCTTCGTCTTTCTCTCTTGAGGGCAGCCACGGCGCCTGATGCTGAGCAGGACCAAGGTATGTATGTGGTATCTCCCACCTTGATTGCATGCAAGAACAGCTCGCTTATCCTCTTGTGCGCATGTAGGAAAGCACGAGTTTTCGTGGGCAGTCATGCCACACGTTGGTTCTTTCTTAGAGTCCGACGTACCCAAGGCCGCGTATATTTTTAACTCCCCCCTTCACCGTGAGTAAAGACGGCCGGAAATTTTCTCTGAGGAAGTTGACGTGTCCATATGCACACAGTAAGAGCTGTGCCTCAGAGTTCCCAACAGAATCCGCCAATCGTTTCCAGACCACCGTTTTGGCTGAAAGGTTCCCCAAACGTCTTCCTCGAGACGATCAAACGAGGGGAGGACGACGACTTTGAGTCCGAGAACGCGAGCAAGACGGTCATCCTGAGACTGTACGAAGCCTTTGGTGGTCACGGACGTGTCCAGCTCGGGGTCTCTTCGTCCATCCGGGTGGTGGGAGCTTACTTGACGAACTTACTCGAGGATCACAAGACGACGCTGGTTTCCGTGCCCCGTGCGGATGTGAATACCGATGACCAAGTCGCCGCCGCCAACTCGAGGTTCCGGTTGGATCTGGATTTCCGTGGGTTCGAAGTCAAGACTGTGAAATTGGTCATTGCCGACGAAAAGGAGGTCGGCGGTGCTGAATCGGATGAGAGTGCCAGGTGAGGTGATTGTATGTGTTCTTCCGGGGATGCATATTGAAGTATTCATGCACCCTTGGTAGTTCCTCGAACCACACCAGCTGGGTGACTGTCGAGAACGAATGAGCAAGACCATGACGCAAATCGAATGCATATTGTTGTGTTGTACCAATACTGAGCGTGTAAGAAGAAAACGGTTCGGACGCATGATTACTATGTGCACATTGCATATGTGGATGTTGTGGGGTTAAGAACGTCGTTGTGTATCCGTGTAAATTACAAAACAGTCGAGAAGTGAAATTTATGAACACAGAATGTTTGGATCACAAGGAAACCATGGTGCTGGAGCAGACAGCGAAGAACCTGAGGGTTGGAAGGGGCGAGGAAGCGATAAAAAACGCAAGCCTTGAGATGTACCATGAGGAGACGAGGCCCATGTAGACCTGCAGGTGGAACCAATGAAGTTGAAGGAATGAGAACCAGTCAAACAAAACAAGCGCATTGCGCAGACGGAAGGCAAGAAGGAGCACACCAGGATCGCGCGCAGGTTGAGAAGGGGTCAGATCGAAATGAATTGATTGACGAAAGAAGGAGGTGCGTGCGATGGCGCACGTGCAGTCGATACTGAAACGACGATGAAAGTGATCAGTACACACCCCCGGACGAACACGACGTATCGGGAGCGCCGTCTGACGAACCTCTCACCGTTCCCCGTGCCAGGGTGAACGGAAAGGCGGCATATGCCACGACTCGCAACGAGTCGAAACGCGGCCGCTGCAAGCTGAACCGTGACTCCGGCTGCAGATCCAGCAATCCAGGTGCAACATTACAATACTGGAGATGCAGGGTTCGGGACTCACAGCTTGCGACCGCAAGACCACAGAAGGCAACGATGCCCTATACGGTCGCCGCCATGCACCAGCCCATACTACTACACTACACTCGCAAAGTGATGTCGAAGACCACCACATGAGCCTGAGGGCAAAGTTGAAGGAATATTTGTGTTAACTCATGTATACGTGAGCGGCTCCTAATGTGCAACGCAACGCTCGCAACCAGCGCGAAAGCTCTTGTATATAAGCGGCCTCCTAAAACACAATCACCCAAACTAGAGTGTATCATGGTGGACGACTGGAAACTTGCTAAATTTAACATCCATCAGGCATCCAGCATCGCCGTCGCAGACGCGTGCATCACAATATTTCAGCAGCTTACAGTAAGCTGGGCCGCAAATCCAAGTACATCCTCTTTGCGCTCAACCACGACCTGTCCGAAATCGTCGTTGACAAGACTTCGGATGCGTCCGAGTACGACGCTTTTGTGGAGGACTTGCCCAGGGACCAGTGTCGCTTGGCGGTGTTTGATTTCGAAGGAGGGAAAGACGAGCAAGCTCTGCTTCGTTTCGTGGCGAGTATTAAGGTACTCCACGTAAAAAGGGGGAGGGGGAAATCCGAAGGCCGCCGGGTCCTCGCAAGCATCGTCACCACTGACGCGCAGCCACTCCATCAGGTCTCCCCGACGATGCAAAAATCAGGGACAAGATGCTGTTTGCGTTTTCATATGGGACGCTCAAGCGAGAGTTGGACGGCAATCGCTCTTTTGGTCGAAATTCAGACTCCGACCGGCAACCCCATACTAAGGGTTGTCACATTGCCTGTCGACCCTGGCTCCACTTGAATGTATTGGACCTGGCCTGAACGCCTGAACTTTTATTGATGTCATCGGCTGCCGTCGGCCCGTTTGTTTCCGCCTTTGATCAGTCGTCACTACGCGGCGTCCTACGTCTATGTTTGCCCAAAGTGCCGTGGTATGACGAATCTGCCGTTCTCTGCGCAGACCGGCTAGCCTGCCTAGCTGTAACTTGTCCAGCGTTGCCAGTGACCAACCTGGCAGCTGGCAGCTGAGATGGAATGCCGCGAATGGTGCTATTCAGTTCTAAACCACCCCCCCGCCGCAGCTTATAAATTGATATGAACATGCACACGGTCCTTGGGTGGAACCTGTCTCGAGACTCGGTCGACTCCCACTTAACACTATAGTTGATGATGGCCCTCAAATATACGACGACGTCCATTAAGGAGATCCCAAAGGTAAGAAATAACTGCTTGCCCACGTTGGGTTTGCAGTCGCAGGTGCTAACCACGATGCACAGATAAGGGAGACTCTCCGAGCGACGTTCAAAGCAGGCGTCACCCGCCCGCTCGCATGGCGAAAACATCAACTCTATCAACTCGCTCGGTTGGCACAAAATGAGGCCGGTGCGATATGTGACGCGCTCAACAAGGATCTCTCAAAGCCGAGGGTGGAAGTACTCATGGCCGAAGTTGGCGCCATTGTCGAACGAGCGACGAAGAGTGCCGAGCAATTAGACGCGTGGGCCGCACCTGAACATCCAGAAGTACCGGAGTGGCAGAAGGGGTGGAAACCGACGTGAGTCCCGCTCTGCAACGGTTCTCCTCCAGTCCCGGGAGACGCTGGCGATCTCACATGTACCCCATATAGTGTTTTAAAGGCACCCAGGGG
>JBBPJN010000770.1:0-10380 GCA_038088755.1 Boletus aff. separans
CGCACTTAGTCCCAACCTTTACTTTTACTACCGCATGACGGTATAGGCTAGGAGCCACGGGCCGGATTGAACCAGTCTTCCAAGAACTCAACTAGGTGAGACGCTCCTTAATCACCCCTCGTATGAGTGTAAGTGACAAGTGGAAACGACTAAGGACTTCAGCCGTTTACACCAGCCTTTTATATTACAGCCTGCTGTGCACAGACCAAGGTACACTATGATAAGGTGTGAATGTATTAGACTAAATATGGATATATGATAACGGAGATTAAAAAGAGAAGCCCACGGCGATCAACTGTCAGACAGAAGTGAATGTGGAAGGAATAGAAGTGACGGAGATTACCATGGGAATAGATAAGGGGAATAATGCGGGTCTGTGATGAGGGTCTAGCCCTGTCACATGTTGGTTCCCACAATCACGTGCACAGGTCACATGACCATTGAAAGACGAAGTCGAAGGTTGAAATGAATGTTTGTAGATGAAGCGAAAGGAGTGTACATATGGCTTTAGTGGTGTGTTCATAACAATTTGGCAGGCTCAAGATCATTGAGGATGCTTTGCTGCCTTGACTGCTTGAATATAATTATTGTCATAGAGGTATAGTATATATCTTCTTACAATATATCTAAACACTGCTTTAAATCCTACTAAGTTAAGTTTTATTGGAAAGTTGAAAATCAACTAACAATGAAACTTTGTGAAACTTTGAAACATACTGTTCTAACTTTAAATTATATTTAGTATTCATGATGAAATAAACAAAAATTCATCCTGTTACATGTCATAGTTGCTGATATCAACCCAATATTTTGATAACCCATATCATACATTATAGGGTCTACCTGTTATGGGCTGGCTATACACCAGTATCCAAGGCTTTGCACAAGGAATACAACCTTTACTTTAACGTGTTCACGAAACACAAGTCTCCTACCACGGGCCGAATTGAACCAGTCTGCCGAGAATAGCGAGATGAGCCTGGTCCTTAACTACCCCTCAATAGAGCGTAAGTAGCAAGTGGATTCAACTGAGGAGTTCAGCTGAATACACCAGCCTTTTATATTATAACAGTCTGCACACAGACCAAGATACAGTAAGATAACGTGTGAACATATTATGCTAAATATGGTTATATGGTAACGGAGATTAAAGAAAGAAGTACACAGGGATCAACTGTCAGACGGAAATGACTGTGGGAGAAATAGAAGACACGGAGATTACTGTGGAAATAGATAAGGGGAATAATGCGGGTCTATGACTAGGGTCTGGCCCTTATCACCTGATGTTTCCCATGATCACATGCACTGGTCACGTGACCGTAAAAGACGAAGTTTGAAGTTTAAAATGAATGTATGTTTTTATGAAGTAAAGAGTGTACGTATGGAGCTTTAGTGGTGTGTCCGTAACACTGCCAAACCAATAATATAGGTATGGTATGTGTTGAAATACAATATGTTAGTAGAATTTAGCCTTGTCTATATTACCACTTAAAGTAATACTTTACCATACAATAGACATTCTTTTATCTTCTCAATGCCATAGTACATACCTTAGTTATTCTACCATTAAAACTGAGGTATGTTCACTACTCACATATACTATAGCTTTTAGCTTATTCCTTTATCCATGGGTTGGTGAATATAGGTAAAATGTAGATATGGATACAGGTTGGTATTTTAATATCTATGAATTATCCATGTCATTCCCTAAGTATTTACTTGAACTATTTATTGATAAGTGAGTTATTTCTTTGGACTAGTTATAGCTAGTTCATTATGGCAGAGTATTTCTAAAAATTATTATGTAACTAATTTCTTAAATTGGAAAGAAATGAAAATAGTGCCAAGAAAAACAGTTAAAACTGGAAAGGCAATAACTGTCATATCCCATATATTAACATTATATTTTAGTATTTAATGGACTTAATTGTAATCTAAATCTAATTAAAGTAAATCTGATATAGAAAGATTAAATTTCAAAATTATTAACTATTCTTTTGAATAAATTATTTTCTAAACTATTAATCATATTAGTTAAATCAAATCTCTAACAGTGATCCTGGCAAAGCTTGCCAAGTTAATCCTGGAATTTGTAATTTAAATGAATGGGTTGGAGTATAGGATGCTGCTGTAGGTAGGGCAAGAGTCACTAGGCTAATTGAACTGATCAAATATTTGGGCTGTCATATAGATATATATATTTTAATTATATCAAGGGACTTTTACACTCCTGATATGTAGTAATTGCATTTGTAATTTCTGTGACATAAATAACATAGCAGAAACTCTAGCCAACAGAAAATAGTCTCAAGTCAAGGCTCAACATGCCCAAAAAAAGACCTAACATAATAGCATACTTCTATATATGGAGTTTGGGGTTAGGGTTAGACAGCAGTTATGATCTGTTTTTATATAGGAAAATAGGAAAATTGCCCTGAAAAGTTATGGGTTATGGAATATGGGTACCAATTTCCTGCAAACCAACAAAAATCTAGGAACTATGGGTTATATGGGGTATGGGTCACAAGCAGTCGACTGTATTTCGAGTCTTTCAGCTCGGCTAGGTAGATGCTGTGCCGCCTCGCGCCTGGGATACCAACTGTTTGACTGACAAAAGTAGTTGTGTGTTGTACGGTACAATACCCCCCTCAATGTCAATCTTGGATGTTGGACACGGTCATATACCCCTCCCCGCCGATCGAGATGAACACCACAACGCCGAAACGCCAAACTATGTCGACCAACTTGAAGTCTACCCCACAATCAGCTGGGAGTGCTGCGAGAAGCAAAGACCTCGCCGCCACTGGCCTCCAGTGAGCCAAGTTTTCAGTCTCAAGATTTGCTTTCTAAATCGTCGCTGTATGCAGAGTACACGTGGTGGGACCATGGATAGCAAGAGATGTCGAGAACGCCCAACATTGCGAGGTCGACCTCATGCTCAAGTCGTTCATCTTGGACTGCATGGTCGACGAGTCCTCAACGATGAAGCAGGCGAATTCTCTCTTCCAAACATGTCTCGACCGTGTTCTTCCCATCTGCAATAGCGCCGATATTACGGAACATCTAAAAGCCTAGTAGGGATTGTAGCGTCTCCCTGGCTTGCTGACATTCTGAGCGACTTTCGTAGTTCCCAAGCTACCAACGAGACAGCTCTACACCCGCACTTCGTACGCGCTGCAAATGCCGCACTCTCCCATCTCCAGGGTCTGTGCGAAATCAACGAGCTTCGCAAGCCTTCCGACCAACTTGCTTTCCAGGTGTATGGCAAGGAGATGGAGCAATCCCACCAGGGCACAAGTTCTGTTCGCAAGCCCGACGCTGTCCTCGTCTCCATCGATGACATCCAGCGTGGTGGCGAAGACATTGACCCTCTTGCGGCGGCTGCTGAGCAACCAAAGAAGAGTTTTAGCTGGCGAGAGGTCCGTACGGTTGTTGAGTTCAAGATCCGCTGGAAGATGAAGCCACCACCCTCGGAATATACCTCGGGCGAGTACATCCAGCCCACTCGGTCCCGCAAGTATCTGTCCCCGAAACCTTTCGACGACGAATCAGCGATGGAACTTCCCTCGACTAGTTTTCAAAGGGAATATGAATGTAGGCACTTCATTTCCGTCCCGTTGATCAATAATGACGGTCCTGTAGCACAAAGCGACAATTATGGAGGCAAGGAAGCTAGCTCGGGGGTTTCTGAAAACGCTGCGACACGAAAGAGGAAAGCGACCACGAGCGAAACTCAACACAAGTCCCAACTAAAATTCGGAGAGCGGCCGAACAAGGGGTCTGGATCCAGTTCCAAGCGGCAGAGAGTCGAATCCAGCAAGGCTAACCCCAGCAAAATACTTCCCGCTACACAAACAGGAATATATGGGACTGAGGTGTTCGCATCCCATGCTGGTCGCCAGCATGTCATCTGTCTCACCGTCATTGGTTCGTAATTGATCGATCTCGTATGACACTATTTTAACTCGGATTGCAACAGCGGATCTCCTATACATTTGGCGCTACGATCGCCAACATGCAATCCAGTGTTCCGCACTGAACTTCATTCAAGATCTCCCCCGCTTTCTTGTGCTCCTGCTCGCGATGCAACGGTTCGAGAACCGACACTGGGGTTTGAACCCCATCGTCGATCCCAAATTCGGCAAACTTTCGACGGATTCGACAGCAGCTGTCATTGAAGACGAGAAAGAGGGCCAGGTTGACATCGTACTCGACTGGTCCCCAGGGAAGCGAATCTCTCACTATGGTCTCAATGGACGAGCGACAAATGTGTTTCCTGTGACAAGTCAGAAGTTTGGATCAAGGGGCAAACTGGTAGCCAAGTTCTTTTGGGGCGAAGTATCCCGCACCAGCGAGCCAGAAATATTAAAGAAAGTTTACGAAATCGCAAAGAAGGAGCCGGACGTCCGAAATCACGTTCCGGTGATGGTATTCCACTACGAGTTTTCGAACTCTTCTACAGCAACAATCCGCTTACGTCTTGGTCTGCCGACGGAAGGTGCTCGGGTGCTCTTTATGATCCTGTTCGAGGAGTTGATGAAGATCACGAAATTGGTCGGTGATCCGTTCTTGGACTGCTGGTGGCAGACGGTAAAATGTGATTGATTGTCTTTCCATGCCCTGATCAAAATTTTAGCTGACTGCTGGCAAAGGTCATCTCGCGTTGTGGAAGAATGGTGTTTACCACCGCGATGTCAGTGCTTCCAATCTGATGTACAAAGATGGGGCAGACAATGCTGTCGGTGTGCTGAATGACTTTGACTTGGCGACGATCGCTCAATGTCGAACGGGGAACGAGTGCACCGGAACGGTCCCATTCATGGCACTTGACCTGCTGACAGATGAGGGGCAAGCAGGGCAAATCAAACACATCTATGCACACGATGCGGAATCATTCATCTGGGTTCTTACATGGGTCTGTGCCCGCTATGATTGGGGCGTACTTCGCCGGAATCCACCCTTGGATGCATGGTTGAAAGTGGATGGGATAGAGTGCGCGGAAAAAAAAAAATATTATTTGTTCCGCCGCCCCAAGGATTTGACACCTGGCAGAGGTCACGAGAAGAATTGGCTCGTTGTACAAGGGTGTTTGGATGCTTTATGGCAACAAGTATTTTCTGGGACCGTTTCCGATGAACCCTGTGACGGTCCATTTCAAAGACTCCTCGCTGGACCCTATACAGCACTGCGCAAAAGTGGCGAAGGAAAAATAACGAGTCACGAGGCGACATCAGTGGGATAAGCGAAGAAACGGGGCTTTTGGAATGGAATCTCTAGTACGTTGTATTCCTCCGCCGCGACTGTCTAACAGTCATATTATCCCCTCCCGTTCCTCTTGATTGACGGTGACGCCGAGCGAACTTGCCTTACCCCTGATAAATCGTCCACCGTAGATACGCTCTTTGTAGGCTCAGCCATTGACAACCTGAGTCAAGCGGGTGGTCGGCAGAGCTTAGTGACTTACAGCAGCTTATGCGTTGTAAGTGAACACCTTTATGACATTGGTAGAGATATAGAGATTGTGTGTAGATGGTGTAGTGTACCTTTCACTCTATAGTCAGGGAGGAGCGAATAAAACATAGGATCGTAACATGAATGATAAGACGAGAGAACGAGTCTGAGCATTCACAACGATATAAATAACAAGAGGCATAACAGGAAAGGTAACACTACTCAAACGTTTTGACGTCGTGACGAGGCAGGTGTAGCGACGGACTCAACGCCTCGACACACTTCTTGATGACAAGCAAAGAACACATGCTATGAAGAGTCCGACGTGCCAACAATGTCGTTGACCGGAATCAAGCCCGAAGGAGATCATCCGCCATCTTCGATCGCAGTGTGATCCTACATTTGAACGGCTTGGGGTGACTGCGAGACTAGTAATTAGTACCTACACACCGGAATAACTCTGGAAACACACCGTATCACACCCTCCTCGAATTCATACCTCGGCACGCACTCCACACCGTTTTCTACACATCTTGACACATCCAACGTCGAGAGCGCCGTGGCAACATATATAAAGATCATCGATTTGGCCAGGCGCGCACCTGGACACAGCCGTCTTCCCCAACCAAAACATGCCTCGCTCGGGTCGGGTTGTTGATGTTCACCAAGGAACCTCTCCGGATCGAATGTCTCTGGATTGGGATATGTCTCTGGGTTGGATAGCATGAACCTACAGCAAGCATTTCAGGTGTAAGAGATTTCATTGTGGCGAAAGCCACGAACCAGATGTTCGGGTAAATCCATGACCCTTTGGGGATCAGACATCCCTCGTAGATAATATCCTCTGTGGAGACGTGCACTGCTAGTAGCATCGTATGCTGTCATTCTAGTGAGCAACCCATGCAAGATACGAGTACATACTCAGAGGGAACAACACATTCCATCTAGGAAGTTCCTTACAGACCGAGTTCACGTAGGGAAGGTTGTCACGATCTTCCATGGTTGGAAGTCTGTCATTACCAACAATGGCATCGACTTCTGCTTGCGCTTTCTTGAAAACATCGGGGTAAATTGTCATCGCAAGGAAAAATGCGGACAACATGGATGGCATCTGCGGTTGGTATGCTCGTTTCACTGCGATTTGCTTGTATGTAAAGAATTCGACCCACCGTGCCGAATCCGCCTGATAGACCAAAAAGCCATGCTCAACGTAAGTTTCGAGGGTAATACTCTGAGACCATACCAAGGTATAGCCCAAGGGAAGTCCACTTCAAGATCTCTTCGTCTTCAGGCGCAAGACCCTCCTCAAGTAAATGTGATGTCAGTGATGGTACTGCATCGCCCTTTGCCTGAATGGATATCAGAATACAAACACCATGTACGAAAAGAGGAAACAAACAAGGTGCTCCAACACGAAATCGTGAGGCATGTTCACTGCGTCGCTTACCATCTTGCGCCACCACTTCGCGTCCTTGTGGAATCCACCTCCAGGGAACCACTCAGGCACATATCGCACTACCAAAAGACTTCAGGCAGATGAAATAGACCGGAGGGACTCGAACAACATACAGATAGGAAAGAAGTCGGCTATAAAACGTCCCGGAAACATTGTTTCGGTTATATTGCACACAGCTTTTTTGGCCATCTCCACGAGTGGATCGCCGTTGTCCTTGACGCTGTAACCATGAGTGATCCTCAAAGTCAATGATGCAGCCGTTCTGCGCAAGATATGACATGTTAGCGTGATCGCTCATAGAAAAACCAACACTATACCTGTGACAGTGCGCGAACAGATCGTCAGGATTTTTCAACACACTCAGTATGAATCGTCTCGCTTCTGCTTCTTCGGCGGGGTAGAGCGTCATTAGACTACTGTCAGCACCAATATGCCGACCTAGAATCTTGCGATGTTTTCTGTGCGTGTCACCATATTGCAGGAAGGTCGTCAGGTTTCCCCAACCGATGAGGTCACCGCCCACTGTATAATGCGGCCTGTTGGATGTGATGATGCTCTTCTTATTGAGTAGGTCGCTGGTTGCTTTGAAGGAATTGAGAAAGACATATTGTTTGCCTATCACTCTGAGGCATATGATTGGACCTGTCCGACGTGGAATAAGCAATTCATGCAAATTTGCATGACGTCATGAGTATGCACTTGCCATATTTACTGGTCATGGCCCCAAGGGTTTTATATGGAGCCTCTCTGCTTACGTCGAGCAGATTTCCAATGAGAGGCCATCCAGGCGGCCCAGGTGGGAGCGGCAGGCTCCTGCTCCAGACAAGGTGCATGGCAAGGTATAATGCCAAAGCGGCAAGGCAGATATCAACGACGTGAGCTATCATGAATGGAGCTTGCAGGAGAATCTCGGGAGATGTCAAGATAATGTTGTGAATCAAAGCAGCTTTATACCCTGCGATTCTAGAGTTTGAACGCACTACGACGTTCGCTGGAATAGCAATTATGATCTCCTTTCGCAAGCTCCGCCCAGTAGGACTTGAAGCAAGCGACGTGATTATTTGAGACTCGACCGCACGTCCGAAGTGCGACGGTACCTCCCATGCTCCAATTAGCTGAAACAGGTCGGATCTACTTCAAGATTCCCCAGCCTTTCAGCCATGTGGAGTGGAGGGTAGGTTGCCTTGAGTCGAAATGTTTTCTCATCTACAATTGCGTTTTCTGAGTCTGTCCCCGCATTGCAACACAGATTTGTCTTAGCAAGGGTAGCCAGGAACCCAACCCAAAACGGTGGCGCACACTTACCGCATCCCTAAGGCACACCTTGTTGATACTGAGCTAACCACCTACGACAACAAATTGCTGTGTCGATGTTCGAAATTGGTCAATTGGTCGACTGTTCAACTCGTTGGCCATTGCTACGTATCAAAGCCGCGGGCTAGTTCGTCGCAAGCCACAGATGCCGGCGGCGCCAACACGACTGGCAGCGGTTGTTTGAGGTGAATCGATAACGAATCATCGTGGGATCTGTCAGTAGGCTCGGTGACAGACATGGGTCGCTTCATGGAGTCGCCTCATGGCTAAAGGATGGGGGGAGAAAAAGACCACGGAGGTAACAGAAGGGGACGCTTGCCAGCAGCAAGGCACCACTTTCGTCTAATCCACTCAGGTAAGCTCGTTTTCGGCATGTGCTCGTCACATCGATGCATTCGCAGTTCGGCAAGGTCTACATGTGTTTGGTAGCGGCGAGTTGTGAACGCAGACGGAGTCTGGTAGGATGTTTCAAAGGTGCTGAAAAAACGTTCATAGTATAAGCAGAATCGACAGAGACGGATGAAATGCGAGCTGTGCGGGATTGACATCATGACCAGGCGCTCATCAAGCAATCTCCCGATCCCATCGCGCTCCAGGAAATGAGATATCGATATCCATCCAAATTCGAAAAGTCAACAGAGTCCCCGAAGTTGAAAGGTACATGACCCATTCAACACCGACGAACGACGCGTACCGGTTTTGTTTTGTGCAGATTATGATGACTTTGTACCTTGGGATACCTGTATGGGCGGTGGGGCTAACCTGGTAGCCAGGGGATGCGTAAGTCGCAGGCCATTGTCATCGGCATTGAAGAGCATCCGTAAAACGGCGCTGGTTCTTGGCCGTTCAGGGTCGCTCACCTGAGGTCAGGTATTTGACTCCAGGCGCCAAATAATAACAATTCATGTGGCACCCGCTTGCGCAGCGTGCCGTCAGGTTTGCACGAGTAACGAGCAGACAGGAGGATTCCTGCTCGATATTGCAATGGGAACCCCCGCTTCGTGCGTGTTTGTGGTGTCTTTAGGCACGTCAAGCACGTCAAGCGATTTCGGGGGTTCCCTCAGGTGTCACTGTGCCTCGCATGGTTTTTTCATCGTCGTACGAGCATGAACGCACGACGAGAGGAGCACATTATACAACCTTGGCCCTACTAGACGAACGCACACGACGCCATAGCTTTTTACGTTATCCTTGGTTCGTGCCACAGCCACATGCTTTTCACGACTCAGACGCGTGCTTCAACGTTCGTCCACCAGGCCTCGCGCTGATTTGTTTCATTCCACGGTGGTATTCATCAAAGTCTACCCGCTCCTCGTCTTTGAGTATTAAAACGTTTCCGACGCGTCTGCTTTTTGGCATGCCAGTCAAAATGGCTCTGGTTATGGATTGAAGCTGTAAGATCTGTACGCAAGCACGCTTGGGTGTATGGGTATCAAGGTCAATCAGGTATCATGTTCGAGAGCTACATAGAACAAACCCTTTTTGATGTATTACGATGTAAAGTATGCTCGCGCAAATTCGTGTACATTCAATATGTTCATAGTGTGTGTGTGAATACTATGCTCTAGGATTCTAGTTATCGCAATGTGTTTTCGGGCTCGGGCTCCGTAAGGCATCTAATCTAACTCAAACTACAACAGGTATCGGAAGGGAAGATAATGGTATCGCTGGCAATAGGGGGTCATATGAAAAAAAGTACAGATGCACAAAATGAATCGAATACATAGGGAAGTACAGAAAATAAAAGAAAAGCGAGAAGTCTGGAACAAAAAACTACCATTTTTGCTTGGACACCTCGTTGGCCATGTCGAGACTGTCCTTGCCCAGAATGTCGCTTCTCCAATGACTATGATAGGCACGGTTCCGCTGAAATGCACCCAGAAACTGGTTCGCATCTCTTCCCAACAAAAAGGCCATGTAGCAAACGAGGATGATAATGACGTCAACAGACCGATCGGGCGGACCGACGATGAGCAGTCTAGTGTCTTCGCACTCGTCTAGTGAGAGAGGGAACCTGTGTCCCTGCTCCGCCCACGCGTCGTTCCTTTGTGGCAAAGCGTGCGCGATATAGTTGCGCGCGGCCAGCAACTGTTTTTCCTTCAACGCCGTCAACTTGCTGTCAGAGTTGAGCATCAAGGCGGGGAACGTCAGGCGCAGTT
>JBBPJN010000771.1:0-10379 GCA_038088755.1 Boletus aff. separans
TCTATTCGAGGGATTTCTGTGCTCGATCTCCTGAATGGCCTTGTCAAAATGTGTCTGGGGAATGGACATGGTGATTGAAGACAGAAGGGCACAGGAAAGTAACGCAGGATGTGAGATCCCGGCGCCACACAGCACTTGACAGGGCAGCCTGATAGTGATGTCTATAATTGGACTTGGCATCCCCGCCACGCATATTGGCCAGACCACGCCAGCGAAACGGCAGGTTGATACAGCCAATTGTTCAGAAAGCCTATTCTCAACGTCGGAGTTGGCTACGACCACTGGAAGCGTCGCTTGTGTGCCGGCTAATCTCGCAAAAAAAAAAAACACTTGACTTTACCCAGAGCCGTGGGAAATTTTACCTCTGAGACGCACGTCCTCAGCGACCACGATGAGCCGTTCGGGTGCTACCCAGGCCAAGGACAGGCTTTACGCACAACTGGCTTCCAGTCTAAAGAACATGTCCCGTGCCGTCGGTCAAACAGCTGATCTGATGGAACAACTCCAGAGTGACTTGGATGCGATGAGGGTCCTCGCGGGGACCCATGCTGCACAGTGGGTGGCCAATGCCTACGGTTCTATGTTTTCAACTTGACGATTTTCTAGGTTCATGACTGTTGCCGCAGAACTGAATACAGAGTCCGCAGCGGAAGGTAATCCATCTGGAGGACCCGAGTCAGGAAAGTAGCCACCGTCGTTCCTCGTCTCTGACACATTCCGTACGCTATCTCTCTTGTGGAACAACACATGATTGTCGTAATAACTCATAACTCTCAATCAGGCAGCTGCGTGAAGACTGTCAACGTGTCGTATCATCTTTCACTGTTCACTGCCCTCGTGACAAGTTGCGCGCATGCTCCACGTCTAGCTATAGTTGCACTGGAAGATGCGTCTCACTCGAGACGCAGAGCTATTCTTTCCGCAGGAGGTTACACGACACCGTCCAGCCGATTGTAACACAACCCTCCACTTAGACAAAGCGGTCGCACGTCCATCCCATCTACCACTCCCCTCCAACTGCCACCAGTGTATATTGTCTCAACTAGTGGAGCGCCCTCGTTTCCCAGCGCACGATTGAGGTCCACCATACCGTTCAAAGGTGTGTCTGCCAATCCGTGATTTGACGGGTTCATTCGTGGTACATTTCCAACAACAGAACAAACGTTCGACGTAAGGCAGTGTCGCAGCGTCACAAGTAATCAACGATCCCCTGTTCCTCCTACCCGTTCACCTTGCCCATGATGGTAATTTGAAATTTCCTGCCCCCCCCCTGGAAAGCAGATGCGTCGGCTTGCATCAGATAATATACTTGCCTAATGGTGTTTGACAATATTGCGTGAAATAAAACGTTGGAACGGTCGACACGGAGATCACAATTCTGAATGGTGAACTAATGCCATGATACGCATTCTTATATTGCACAGGATCGTCCTCAAACCACACCCCCCACTACAGCGGGCTAAGAAGTATGATAGATACTCAACTTTGCCTCGGCAGGTACTTGATGCCTCTGTGGGGACAGTTCGATTCCTTTGGCGAGTCTGAGAAAAGCATCAGTTCATGCGAACGATCACGAGAATAGTTCGCGCTTACTAATAGGAACGAACTGTCCGTCGAGAAGCGATCCCTGCAAGTAGTAGTACCAACTAATCGCGTCCAGTTTGCCATGGGAGCAACCGACTTGAGGCGTGTACTATCAGACGAGACCAGCTCACATTTCAATAGTCCAGATGCTGAATGTGCTCTGAAACTTACCCCTCCCGAACCTTGCTGCAACGCGGAAATGATATCCGACAAGGTGTAAGTTTGGTCATAAGAAGGTGTAATTCCTGCGTTGGCGAGCCATGTGTACGTCGGAAGGGTCTGGAACAACTGTACGATGGTCTGGAAGTATGACACGGCCTTTGTGAAAAGAAACAAGGGAAGAGTCAGTCAATCACATATTTGTGAGATTCGCCGCCGCGTTACCAACAACCTACCTCGGATCCCTCGGTGCTACCCTGTGGTAAGCAGGAAGGCTGAAGTGTGCTATGAAGACGAACTTAGAACGCTTCTATGGAGATAAAGGAAACTGGTTACTACCTATAGCATGTGCCATGCGTCGCCCATTCATGCTATTGCACTGCGGTCAGCACGATCTCCGTATGGGCAAAAGCACACCCTGCGTACATTCCAAAGATGCTCGTTGGTACCATCAGCATTCAGCCAGTACTGTTGCATATAATCCAGTGTCGAGGTCGCTCCTTGCTGAGTGAGTAGCTAGAACGAGCGTCAGTTTCGAGTTGTTGCAGGTATCCTCTCTACTTCAACACACCTCACGGATGTCATATGCACGGGAAGGGTCGCAGTTTTCAACGTATGTGCCATCACAGCTATCGGAAAGAATAAGCGATGGTTAGCGACGTTGATGGGACAATGAACGGACTTGTCGGGCCATAAGCCTACAAAGCACATGAGAGCGGCGGCGCTTTGTAGAATAGTCACATACCATGAATCGTCCAACTGTCGGCAGGGCTGCCGGGGACATTCGTGTCCCAGAACTTGCAGGGCAACAATCAGAGAGGATAGATGCTTGACAAGACGATACACACCTGAGTCTGCAGCAAGAGGCCCTGTAGCACCGGAACGTGGTAAGAAACATTTACTCTGGTCGTGAAGAACATACCCCTGGGTACTCAGTGCAGCATGTGTCAGATACGGTCGGGTTCTGACAAGAGATTGGACTAGAGGCAGGACAGCCGGAGCCAATACTATTAAAATAGTAAGACGGGTCGACCGTGTTCGTCGTGAACGTGGGTGGTCCAAATATCTGGGCAAGCAAGGGAAGGTATGGGAGCATTTTCGTGACGACGTAAAATTTCCACCTTCAGGTATTTATGCTGACAATTATAGGCCTAGACTTAGACTTCGGTATACGCATAATGCCGTGTTCGGCCCCGACCCTGCAAAAACAGGTCAGCGCAACGGGAGAGAAGCAAATCACACAGCTGTGTGGCTTCTGTCTAGAATCCTTCCGTAAAATGAGCGCAGCTGGTGGGGGAATCAGTCCCAGATCGTCGGACCAGCATAACCGGAATCCCAAGGTCCCGAATCGACGAGGTGGCACTCCCGGCCGGTGATATGTTTCACCGAAGAATGTTTGCATTCCACTGAACCGACCATGAATCTGAAAGGCGCTGCATTTGGACTATTTCAATGATGGACCTCTCAACACGGGTGACGCAGAAAACAAGATGTTTTTCGAGGTAAAATTAGAATCAAAAGATTCTTCGGCTGCCAGTTACACGTATCCACTTTATTCTCGTAAGCTATGCGCGTTCCGTGTGTCTAGGAGTCATGGAAGGTGATGGAGAATGAGCTAAAAAAGTCTTCGAAAGGGGGTTTGATACTCACTAGTGAAATGGTTGTGGGGCAACATGTAATATAAAGGGCACAAATTCAAACCGTGAGATAGGATCTGACCATACCTGGGTACCTGGTCACACGTTCGTGGTGATTGCGCCGCGCTTGTTACGCCCTGAGCCTCACAGCACATACATGTACCTAGCTGAGCGATAGGACCTGCCAACTTCCTATTCACCCCTTCATTTGATACTCGGGTTGTGCCTACCACCTAAGTCGCCCAGGGGAGCTAGGCTCCATTGGGTATAAAGGGACATCCGAACTGAGAAGTTCCGTCATGTGCATGTGGCGGCACGGTGACCACAGAAATCCAGGCGTCCATACGGCTGTCAGCATAGGAGCCATGCTCGGTCTAGGCACATGTCCACAACCACCCCGTTGTCCCTGGATGCTTGTGCGACGGAGTCGCTAGAGGGTTATTTGTGGCTGTAATGGTGCGGTAGAGAATACAGACAGACGCTGCTAGAATATACATACCTCATTTTCGGCGGAGGATCAAAGTCGAACCTGTCTCCCAGAGATTCATCTGTAATATTAAAAAACTCACTGACATCGATCAAATATATTTTGACGAGAAAACATAATTGTGGTTGGGGTCTCTGCTACTAATAGCGCTGTCGTGTTCCTGGGACGAGTTTAACGCTTCTGCCAGACTGCCAAATTGTTTATGTTTGTCTACGTGTAACTTGCTAGTGCTAGCAACCGGATTAAGACCCGTTGCAAGCTCAACGAGTCCGCTCTGGTTGGGCGGAGAAGACAATCTTCTCGAGCACATCGGTACCACCGTCTGTTTCCAATTCCAACTCTCAATGAGCGAAACGCGGGCCTTCGATTGAGGAGCGCCAAACATTGTCAGGATAGCCATTCGCGACTCAAGGAACTCGACGGACCCTAAGTGCCAACGCTGGCGATAGGGCTGAGCGATCATGGTGTTGGTTTTTGTCCGCTGGTAATGCATTCAGCGAGGTCTTTAAGGTAAGTCGGACTTTTGCATCGGGCAGTATCGCACCGTGTCTGCCGACATCACACGATCCCAGTCGCCACGCCGTTTATCGATGCCACTGAATCCTTCTTCCGTGGCCTCCAATTCCCCCAGAACTGTTCTCCGGACGGATGTCGGGAGTACTCATATCGGCGGTAGGAAAGCCCCAGAACGACCGGACGGACGTTTGTATTGCTGGAACCCGAGAGGGGCCTTCTCCCACTCACTATCCTTCCCCTCCCCCTCAGCCTTCTCAGGCAGCGCATTCTGCCCATCACGACAATCTTCAAATTTCCATTCTCCCTTCACTCACACAAATCGACACTTGTTGTTGTGACTAACTTTTCTCTGTAGTTTTGGTGCCATTATTTAATCCCACACCGAATCCATTTGATTCATTCAAAAGGTCGAGATGTGCACAGCTCTTTGTGATGGCGAATATGCCTGGGGCATGCCACTCGGAAAGGACTACCACCATACATTGCTTCGAGCGTCCTTGGGGCCCACCCGCAGCGATCCCGCTGCTTCGGAAGACATACTTCTTATCAACTTATCGAGCGGGTCCTCAGCACCGGCGGGGGCATATCTGAGACCTTTCCGGGTGGCAGCACCCAGATGTGCATGATCGCATCTGCGTCATCGCTTAGGTGCACTCTACTCCACTTCCACACTTGCCCGTGGTCGGACGAACGCAAATTTCATTGAGTACCGCGCTGAGTAATCTGGTCTTACAGTTGCCATAGTTTGCACAGATACTGACGTTTATCAGTTGAACGACCGAGTTGGTCTGTGATGGCGGATATTGCAGGTTTCAGTCATGCTTGTTTGCGTTCACATGTTGGCTGCATCGGCAGAGTTGGTGGATGGTTCGGTGTTCCAGTCGAGTGCAGAGGTGTAGGTACCCTGGCTGGTCAAAGATACCGCGTTATTGGAGGCAGTGAGTGAGTAACTCCTTCAAGTGATATGCCAGATTCTGATAGTCTCCGCAGGTCAAGTCGATGGTCGTGGTGCCCAGAAAAGCGAAAGCCAGAGGCGAGGTCAGCGAACCAAGCAATCTTGGGAAAAACGACATCAAGGCACCTCGATGGCGTATCTCCAGGCATCGTTATGAATTCGTAGTTTCTGAGGAGTATCGACCGATCCCATATGAATTCATGGCACTCCTCTACCCAGCCGCAACGTTCCAGCCCCACTTGTAGAAGAAAATCATTGCCGCGATCAGGAAGGCAGCAGTGCACACTGCACGCAAGATGTAAAGACCGTGATGGATTTATACGAGAAAAAAAAAATCGATCGAATTTTCGTTCCCGAAATATTGGCGCAAAGGATATTTCGATCCCTGACAGCGGATCAAGGTGGGATTTGTTTTGTGGTCCGCCATATTTCCGCCTGATGGACAATGCAGTTAGCATTATTTCTTCAGTCAATTGCCTATATGTCATATCGATGCAAGTTGCGCCGTGATTGGACGGTACCAACTCTGCCCGCAGGCTCTTCGCGAAACGTTATCAGACATGGAGAAGCATTTCCAGCAACGTCATTCATCATATTCAGCGTTGGGACTCGGCTCGTCGTTCAAGGTTGATCGCCGAGTTAGGTTTGCCCTCCTGAACCATGACGTCGTGAACTTTTCGCGAACAACCTACCTCGTCCCATGGTATGCTGGAAGAGATGGCGGTATGAAGAGGAATGTTTGATATGGATATTCTTGGCTAAGCCAGTCGTGTGCAGCCGAACGGACTTTGCTCATGAGCGTCAAGAGGGGAAGAAGATCTGGCTGTCTAGGTTGCGAATCATAGGGGTTAGCCAGTTGGCTTTAAGCATGGAAATGTATATATGGGCTTGTGCACGACTGAGGTTTGTATACACTGGAGTTTCCTAGTGATTATTCCTTGCTGGTCAGCCAGAGTGCAATCGCACAATTGACTTATCAGCGTTGGGGGCACTAGTGGGTAAGGAATAGACCATACAAGGGCATATAATACGTATGTATATCCATCTTTCTCGTACATTGTATCACGGAGTGAACGGGTAGTGCAGGACTGGCGAGCACAATATCCATACAGAATCGTGATCTTTCACCAACCGGTCAAGCATAGGATAAAACGCACACCCTACACATACCGCATCTTGCGAGGATATTCTTCCGCTGTAGTCATTATGAACCTCCCCTGCCTTCCAGCCGTCGGCACATGTGGACGATCATTCTCGCGCGGTCTGTCCAAGCCAGACGCAATGGCCATTGAGGCGACCCCATCATTGTTATCTGCAGATCTCGTGAGCATGGTGGTGCCATATATACTCCAGAACTTACCCTCGCATCGAACGAACCGGAGCCTTTGTTCATCAACAAAAAGTGCATCATGCAATTTGTCCGCGTCATCTGCGCTCAGGCCAGACACACCTTTGTCTCTATCGCGAGCGACACTTTGAGGCCAATTGACAATCATGTATCCCTTCTTTCCCAGGACTCCTTCGAGGGTAGACCATGGGAGCCGACCATTGGATAACTCGAAGCCAACTTCACCTATATGCATGATGGTCAACTGAGTAAACATATGTTTCATGCGATTACTCGGATAACGACTCACGAAGCATATCGATGAGTTTTTGTTTGATTTTGTCGATTTTGTGGATCTTTTTAGGGTCCCCATTAGATCTACAATGAAAGACTGACATTGAGGGTTCTATCTCAGAAGGATGCCTGTAGTAGAATAGTGGGGATTAGCTCAAGGCTTGAATCTCATGGAACATCCCACCCTCTTTGCCACAACAAACAAGGGCATCGAGGTGGTTCAGAAACGACATGGAGACGAGACACACTGACATCGAGTTCCATTCAGTGTCAGCTATGATTTCCAGTCCATTCCATGTCGCCAGATTATTCCGTATTCCGTCAGAAAAACTTGAAGGAACGAGGTCGCCAGGAATTTCGAATACGCGCTGACGTTCATCGAGCCCAAGCCTGGGGAGATCTGGAACAACGTACTGGAAAGCCACTTCATCAGACATGGACGACATTTCTGCGGAGTCATTCACGTCGGGACTTCGCTCCTGAACGACTGGGATATGGTGTGAATTGGGTACCAAGGCAGCTGTGGTAAGAGAGTATGATGGAGGCGGACAGGATGTTAACGGTTGCGCAGGGTACACATTGCTGTGCGATGCGTTGAGACCACCACAGCCTATCTACGGGACAAAGAGAGCGATGAGAATGAATAGCGATGTACACATGATGAACGTTCTCACCTGACTCTCGACCAAATCCAACCAAGGCGTCCGCCACACACATATCCTTCCATCTGCATCTGTGAGTACCACGAATTCACCGGAGGGAGAGATAGTAACTTTATTGGGTAAACCATCACACTCAAGACGTCGTCCTATGGAAAGTCCAGAGGTTGTATCCCAGAAACGAACGGTTTTGTCGCCAGATGCAGTTGCAAGGAGTGATCCACCTGGTGAAAGGGAGAAAGAGTATATCCAGCCTGTGTGGCCTGTCCAGGGACGTCCGATTTGTTCTCCTGTATCTGTGTTCCAACAGCAAATGCCTGCCACTTCCATGATGGAGAAGAGTCTGCTGCCATCATGTGACCATAGCGCACGACGGAAATGTCTTTTGCAGTCTCCGGACAGAAATTTGATGAGTGTGCCAGTGTCAACGTCGTAGATGCAGATGCCGATATCCAGGCCAATGCTACACGCGAGTTTGGTTCCGTCGGGAGAGAATGTCATGCGATCAATATGGCTGGCCACGTCAAAGGACCGGATCTGTATCCCTTGCATCGTGTAAATAGCCACTGACCGGGACCAAAGTCCATGAACTGCAATGAGCAAGTCATCCGGCAAGATGGCAATGGCATAGTTCCTCGTATTTCCCTCGGTGGATTCCCATTCTTTGACAAGTTCTTGCGATGCGGTGTTCCACACTTTGATAACCCCATTAAAATGACCAATGCTGATGATCTTCGTGCCATCACGGGTCACAGCAAGCTTGACTATTTCATCCCCATGCTCCATCAATGTTCCTTCTTGTTCCCAATACTCCATATTCCAGATCCTCACATTTCCTTCTTCAGAGCCAGAGACAAGTCGCCGTCCATCAGGGAAATACGCAAGCGCCGACAACCAGCTATCGCCGCTTGGGATCACCAGGTGTGGCCGAGGTCTATTGTCCTTGGACAGTTGTGGTGCTGTAACACTTGACATGATCACGGTGCAATGGTCGCAAAGGCGCATGGCGAGAGTACTGAGGGAAGGAAAACGACGTGCGGAAGCTCCATAGCTTATGCCTTTATTACCACGATCCTCAAGGGCAGTGCAGCGCCTAGGGTTGATCCCCCCCGCCGGTGACGGCCACGAACATTATAAAACACGCGTGGCCCGCCGATATGTTGACATTGGGGCTAGGGGCACTGCGTGCCGTTCCTTTCGAACGATTCCTTGTCTCTCAGTGGTCTGTCTGAGCATAGTTCACTGTACGGTTGATTAGATGTCAGCCGTGGAGAATGTCAGGTTGAAGTAACTTATAACGGGGTTGTATACACCTGAGTACATAATAAAGGCTCCACCCCATCACTACACGGTCGACGAAAAGGACTGGTTACAGTTCGCATACGAGATGCTAGTAGATCCACTCCGGATATAGCAGATCCTGGACGGGATACACTCGCCGGTGCAGTTCGAACCCTTTACGGAGCTCTTGGACTGATAGGTGTTGAACGTCTGCGACATCAAAAGTCAGCCGGCAGGTGATTGGTTCTCCTTCTGGACGACGTACCTCGGCGACCAACGATGGATTGTACTCCATCTCTGCACACCACGTCCGTCAGCCCGCGCTCGGTGTGGGAAAAGCAGTGTGACTCACGTTCGGTGACAAGATGCCACCACGTCGCGTTCAGTGGGTCGTTGGCACCCCAAGTAATGTTTTGTCCATAGGCTTCCCGCGTGCTATACTCAAGCACGTATGTGGGACCTACCTCTGTCTGATTGTCTAACCCTGGGAACTCGTCGACGCGACTGATCCAGCTGCACCCTCACAACGTAAGCACTTCTCCTTCTCCTTTGCAGGCACAACCCAACGGCACGTACGTGTATGCATCCAGAATGTCGAACGTCTGGAACGGCGTGGAACGGCAGGTCCGCATATAGGAGCATGGGCACTTACTGCAGAGTCAACTTCGTACATACGGAAACCCGAGTTGAGGTTCGTCAAGGGTGTAAGAGATGGCGCGATCTAACTTCGTCGTCAGGTAACGTGCCAGTCTCCGTGGTCCAACGTACCCACGACACCGCCTGAGCAGTCTCGGCGCTGATGTCGGTTGCATTGTTCGCGTAGAAGATCTTTGGAGGACGCGTGTTCGTGGTGAGTAGTAATACCTCGACAAGAATCACGTACGGAAAGTTGGTCCTCGTGTGTATGCCCGTAGAAGATGTCTGTTGTCAAGAGAATCAGTTCTCGCACTCTTCCGTGTTCATCACACTCTCTCACTGGCGATAACGTGCGGTGAGTAGCGATCAACGCTTTTACTCGTCTCAGCATGCGTACTCTGCGGTGAAACCATGTAAACGACTCACATTTGGTAGACTGTAACGATGGTCAGCCTAGAGCAGAGCCAAAGAAAGCGAAGTAAAGATCTCACATAAGTTCGTTGGGTTGAACTGAGCCTGTGAGGCGTCCCATCCACTCAAAACATGACCGACGATCCAGACTAGACAGTCGTTTTAACGACAATCGAGGGTGACCACAAGAGAAGCTCACCTCGATCTCCTGCGTCCTCAGCATCTTGAAGCTCGTCAGTGAGGAAGCGGAGAATCCCGAACGGGTCAGGCTGAGTAGCATTGATGTAGCTGAAGTAGTTGAGTCTGATAATCATCCGAAAGTAACTACAAAACTTCGTGGGAAAGAGAGTAAGGTGACATACGTATACCCTGTTGTGGTTCTCAGGTGAGTAACACACGGATCATCGATAGAACTAGCAGGACGTACACATAT
>JBBPJN010000772.1:0-10372 GCA_038088755.1 Boletus aff. separans
CCTTTTCTTTCTTGAGCTTTTCGCGGGTCTCACGCTCCTGAATGATCCTGGGAGCGACATCAACAACCTTTCGGAAATCTTCGGAACGTGAACAAACCAATCGCCGACTTCATCCACGCACTCCCTAGGACGAACTTTATTCTTCAACAAGTATCCTTGCAATGCCGCCACCTAGGGTGACGCGGTGTCAGGGGGCGGTACTCGGATTCCAAATGGGGACTCACGCTGAGTTCGCCCTCGGGGATGGCATTAGCAAAGCGCTTCGCCAGCTCCGCAATCTCAGACTCTTCCAGCACTGGAATGGCGTGCGCTGGGGCCTTACGTTTCGGGATAGGCATGTTCTTTTGCGACACATCAGTCTTTTCTTGTGGCGTGACCCCTGTCGATGGCGACGCAGCAGGCTTGGAGGGGAAGAAGCATTTGAAGATGCCCTCTGCTTGCCACTTTGTTGCATGCGTAAAGTTCACCCATACATCCATGCGACCTGGTCGGCTGAGCGCTGGATCGAGGCGCTCGATATGGTTAGTTGTGGCAAACAACAGGCTTTCAGATTAAGGGGTGCGAATGTTAGCAAAAACTGCATAGCTCATGATGGAACATACTCACCGTCCCTCCGCCGCAGCAACGCCGTCGAGGCTGTTCAACAGGCCACTAAGACTAAGCGTAGAGCCATCATTCGTATCATTATTATTGTTAGAGCTTGATGTGGGTGTAGTGGGCACGCCAGTGGATGATGAATCACGACTGACAGAGCGCGTGAAAGCAGCGTCCAAATCCTCAAGAAGCAAGATACATCTGAAGTTGAACAGGTCAGCACAGCCTCTCAAAAGAGACAAATTAACCGACCTAGACGGTACATGACCCATTAATGTCGACAACGTATTATCACTCATCCTGTGGGAACCTGTCAGAATGACTTAGAAAGGAGGCCACGTGTAGCTTTACCCCTTCGATGACAAGCTAACGACATAGATGTCCAAACCCAGTTCACCGGCCAACGAATGAATCAACGATGTCTTCCCACTAGTGCGCCAAGGTGGATCAATGACCAGCATATGACATCATGCAGGCTGTCATACCTTCCCGGAACACCGTATAGGAGATATCCTCGGCGGAACGGGATGCCTACGCATGGAATCCGATGAGCGGGAACGACCATATCATTACATTTCACCAACCTCTTTCGGCATACCTGGGAGATGAAGGCATTATATAATGGCCTGGGAAGTTTCTAGACCTCACTCACCAATCCTCAGAGCACAGGAAGTCTCTGCAATCGGTTAGAAGCATATCTTTCACTCCCGGTTGGAGCACAATGGAGCTCAACGGCCGCTTTTGGCGGGCTCCGTTCCACCTCCAACAGCCATAGGTCCTGACAAACAGCCGCCCATGTAAGCGCATCATCATCTTACGGAATAGCCGACTCACGTATCAGCCATAAAAATATGGACACGGTGCTCAGCATCCCTCTCATACTCGCGCTTGGCTTCTAGGACCAGTTTCTTGAGAATATCATTGTTGCGAGCGACGACGCTAAAACCAAAATTTGAGCTATACCAAATAGATGGGGAGACAAAATCCTTGCCTGATCTTGAGAGACGCGCCATGACTATAGTCTGGGTAGCGTTTTGTCCGGGTTATCTTTTAATATACGCGATGGATGAGTTCTCCGAGGACATCGATAGTTGAAAATACAAACCCTCAGCCAATGACCACGGTAATAGATTGTGTGGGTCGTATCTGCCAACGAGCCATGAGAAGTCATGAGAAAGTTATGTGTGATAGTAAACTCTACCCAAGCTTGGGATGAACGCCACTTTGCGCTTTCGACGGCCGTGTACGAGAGCATCTTCGTCCTCAACCTCATCGTCATCTTCCAAGTCGCCAGTGGTTGACTGCGTGAGACCATTGCGACTGATGGTACGCGTCGTTATTTCAAATTCGCGACTGCGGCCCCACGCAGGTTGCTAAATTGTCCATGAGCGGCGCAGAAGCTGCGACAGTGTGAACCGGCCTGCCTTGGATAACCAATGCATCAACCTGTGGTCCCATCAGCCCAAAAGTCCCAAAGCTTGGGAAGGCACTGCTCACCAGTCGTATGGATAGTCCTCCTGGCTGAAGTGCGCGGTCAGGAAGAACGCTATGGCAAGGGACTCGGTAAGTAGGCTCGGCCTGAAAGGGAACCACGAGCATACAGTCGACGAAGCCATTCCAGGCAGAGATAGAAGCTCTCCTCGCTGTTTCGACAGTCCCTCCGATGACGACGAGTTTCTGTGGTGGAAGCTCAGTCTGTATGGCACGGGGGTGAAAGAAGTGGATGGTGCTAGTACCAGAGTGTCTTGAATGGCGTTGGTGTTCATCCCCAGAGGGGAAAGCATATTTTTGAAGGTCTCCATGTCGTGGGGGGACTGGCGAAGAGGAGAAAAGCGGGGAGTGAAGCACTCGCCACGGTCGGTATTTAAGTGATTTATAGCGCCTCGTGCCGCACAAATATATGCGCAGGGTTGGTGTAACGGAACGGTTATCAATTACATCTCGGTAATGCTTCCCGGATAGAAAAAAAAACGCAATCGAGAATTCCTTGTGATGTTCTGACATGCGACTACTATGATTGGAGGGGACAGTTGGTAACTATACTATACTCGGCTGTTCATGCTGGAGGCAAACTCAGATAAGGTGAATCTGGTACTGGGCAGCATCGTGGTCTGGTCCGATTCCCAGAGACAGACCTGTCAAAACGTGCACTCCGGTTTACGTCTACGCAGAACCAAAACGAGCGTGGATCTGGTTTGTACGGTGCGAGCTGGACTGTGGACTGTGGGGGTCTGGGAGACGTCGCGATATGACCCCCCTGTGGTTGTGGCGGAACAATTACAGGTGGGCTAGTTCCCGCTCATTACGGCAATGTGGTTTCGCGTGTACCCAGGACCTGCCCAGTGCCGTTGTCACTTAGCGAATCTCAGTTGGCGATCCGCTTTCTCTCTCTGCTTCTGCCGTTGGTGTACATAACGAACTCCACGCTGCCCATTTCGTCTCACGGACGAAAAACGACATGTGAACTCCTTGAGACCCCAACATGGTGCTGTGAGCGAGGAGTCTGACGCGGCCCTGATTCACTTTGAAGCCTTCGCCTGTCCGGTTGCATGACCGGTCCGCCAAGCCACCCCCTCGTAATGAACTGAGCTGACTGGTGCCGAACCGTGAGCACTAGGGGCCAGGTCCCGTCATCCCAGCGCCGGCTCCCAAATGCTGCTTCCTCCCAACATAAAGGGGGCAGAGACGATGTGACACAGAGAATGGAGCCTGCCAGAGAGAGCAGTACCCCAGATTGTCGTGTTTGTCGGAGGGGGCAGCGGCGGGAATACTCGCGTTACCAAAAGGGAGCGAAATCGTCGGATCTCTGAGCGAGGGATCGCAGACCCAGATCTCGGAATGCGCAGTGGCGAGAGTGCCCACTCGCTGCATCCCTCATCTGAGGCAACTCGGCTGCAACGCTGTCTCCTGAGGCGGTGGGTCGCAACTCCCATCTAGGAATTTACGAACCGACGTGCCTCGTTCTCACACCGACCCATTCACTCGCTCTTCACGAGATCCTGAGACCCCAGCCCCACCCTAGGCTATTCTATCGGCAGCGAAGCTGACTCCTACTGATGCTGCAAAGATCCACCGCTCACGGCCCCGAAAGCCACGAAACTGCACCGAATTCCCTTGCGAGAAGGGAATTGGGCGAGTTCGTCCTACTCGCCAAAGTTTTTCGTCGCTCAGGAAATCTAGACTCCGCTACAAGTCATTTATTTGGTGGCTTGATGGACTATGATGATGTGTGCATAATACAAGTACATTGCTCATGCATGCACGGGCTCAGGTTGCCGGTTTGAAAGCTTTTCTTTCGTACCAACACAGGCGAAGCCTTACAACACGATCACACGGTGCTGTGTGGGTCTATGAGCTTTTAATGCTGAGCGATGCCTGGCGCCACCGCAGCCTCCGTCGGTCGTACTCGGAGTAAAATTTAGTCAGTGTCGAGCTTTGTAACGACGTGGCCAGGGCGCCTATTGAGCCCACCCATCACATAAGTATAGGCGGCCACCCGCAGCTGATGCAGGACACAAATAACAATTATCAATGGACCAACTCTGTCTCAGCTCGGAAGTATGATAATCCACAGCATTCATCAGAAGCGAAGAAGAATCAGATCGCAGACTCTGTCATCTCCCCCCGATTATCTCTATGAACGCTTGCAAATTATTCCCTTATAGATACAAGGTTTTGTTTTTCTTTGGTCATCCCCTGAATTATGACTTGGGCACCTTGCTGGTGGCGCCAATGTCATATGTAGCTGAGCAGGCTGTTGAACTGCCAAACGTCACTACATCGCAATAGTGAGACGCCACCATACATAAAGCTCAAACGTGGACTGAATGACTTGTTTCGAGTCGACCGCCGTACGTAACGTTGGTGGCTCACCTCCGTGGACATCGATGATCATCCAACCGCCTTTGCGTTCAAAAATCCTTTTAAGCACATTGTGGTCAAGGCTAGGCATCGCCACCCTCGTCAGTGGCTGAGAACATGTGGTTTCCAGGAGGAAGGTTCATGCGAGTGGCGCCTGTGTTTGTCTACTGTGTGTCCAAACGTACGCACTAAGATGGTCCGATCAGCCAATCTTCCGAAGGCGAATAAGGCGTAGGAGAGCTCTGACTTGTTGACAAACGAAGCGTTGAGATCTGCACAACAGGATTTGGCCCACGAAAGGATAGTTTCCCGTCTGCTCAACTGTCTTAAACGAACGCTCACGATGAGGCCTCACCTTCTGATGGACCAGCCATGTCAGCGGAGATGAGGGAGGGATATTTGGAAGCAACCATCAATGAAAAGAAGCGATTTCAAGCAGTTAAGTGGACGTATACTTTGATTACCGGCACTGATCCAACATAGGGACGCAACGGATGAGTAAAGGTGACGCCACATAATGTTGGATAACGACGTGCGCAGCCAGCACCGCACAATGGAAATCCACCCACGTTGGTGAAAAACCGAACCTTGAGCTTGAAATCGTCGGCAAAAATGTCCTTCTGGGTTTGAGCGCCGCACCAGCACAATTTCATGTCCGGGAGACCGTGCGGCCAGCTGGGAGAACGTTCATCCCTAGTCATAAGTATGGTATATGCGCAATAACTGGTACATTGTAATGTCATCTGTGGTTGTAGATAAGACGGAAAAGATACATCGTAAAAGAAGCATGTAACTCACCTAGTCTCTGCGTAGAAGCCCACCCATTTCCATCTCATCAGCTTCGTCCCTCGGAGCAGATATAACCAGGCCTTCTGTCATTTCTCTCTTCACGCAGAGTTGCTCCGCCATTATTACCGTCCAAACGGACCCTGCAAACATGACAAGCCAGAAGAACAATGAAGTAGGAATGGAAGCCGAGTAATATGTCGTGAGCACCAGGTGATTGAACACTAATGTTAATGCAAAGTCCAAGACGAGGCGCGGACGCCGTATGAGAGCGTACAAATAGTAGATACTGTTTGATAGGGGAGTGAGAGCATGAAATTACGCGTCATGAAATACGTACTCTGCTGAAGAAGCAATCAACCAGGATGCCGCGATGACCCAACCACGCATAGGATCTGTCCGTCCGTCCCATCGGCCGTCTTCCCACCCACTACCCACTTGTTTTCCGCCACTCCACGCGCCGTAATAGGAGCTCCACCGCTCTTCACCTTGGACACCGCGGACAGTAGGTTGCCCGGCCATTTCCCTCCAGTCCATTATCATGCCTATTGACATTGTATTACCCTGGGAAGGCACATTGGCAAAATAAATTACATACCAACACTGGCAGCACCTCCTTCATGCATCAGAGAAGATGGCTCCGCAAAGATGGTGAGCAACGGGGGGATGAGGACACAAAGTGTCATGTAGTGCAAAGTCTGCATAGATATGATCTGGCGAAGAGCGTAAGCAGCTAACATGGCAGCTAGAAGGAAAATACCTGAGAAACGAGCAATACAGGGTCCCACTTGCTCTGTCTTGGAGATGCCATGATGTAGTGCGGCCCAGGGCATCCAGGCCTTGAACCAACTTGGTATGTAACGCGATGCAACGCTCGTTCCGACTTAGGCAAGGTGTGCACGTGATGTATATTACGTAAAGAGTCTCGATCGCTTGCAGTGATTGCCTATTTCGCTTCAAACCATCCACAGTGGGCGTACAATGCCCAACCCAACGTACGAACGCATTTCTGGCAACGATGCAGACGAAGATCTCGTAGACACTCCCCCTCGTACATCTCGAACTCCGCCGTATGCCGAGTTTGCCGTGCGACCACCCGTCTACTATGGCGACGGGCCGTTTGACCCTCCAAGTTCAGAGGAGGGAGACGAAGACCGTTTCCTGGACAAATCCGAGCGCGGAGCGCTTGACCATGATGAATTTAGGGATTCTGAGCCAGGGAACGGCTTAAGGGTGGGAGGTGGCAAGGTCAGTACGTTGCGCGGCGCAATACCTCGGAGCTGAATCCACTTTACGCTCAGCGACCGGATGCTCTGAAGTATCTCATATACTCTCTTGCATCGTTGGTGTTCCTGTCGGCTTCCATCGGCATCTTTGCGGCCACCAATCTTTACCACGGGAAGCTATTCCATGCATCAGGAGAACGCAAGGTATTGCTTGACCACATATTTAACGGCACCTTCAGCAAGCATATTCAAGATCTTCACTGGGTCCCTGAGGGTGCGCAGTCAGTGAGCCATTGATGTTCGTCGCTCACGTAGCGCTAGCCGGAGATGGTGTTTTCTCAACCTTTCAGAACGGGGAAATTCAACTTGTTGACCTAAAGACAAATACAACCACTCCGTTGGTTTCATATGGCGACATCAGAGACGTAAATTGTCGCTTCCCTTTTAACATACATTCTTATTGAATCCTTCCTGCAGGAGAATGGTCAGGCGATATTTTGGACCGGCTGGAAGCTTTCTCCAGACATGAAGTACATCCTCGTTAAAGCGGATCATCACAAGGTACGTACAAGCTCTCCATATCTTTTAATCAAATCTCAACCAGTATAAGCAATGGAGATACTCGAGTTTTGGGAATTACTATGTTCATAATCTGGAGACCAAAGCTACTTTTCCGCTTCTTCCGCCCACTAATCCCCCAGTGACGGCATACGCAACCTGGTCACCAACTGGTGAATCGATCGCTTTCGTCGCTTCTAATGATCTCTACATTCTTCCGTCGGCTTCGTGAGTGTTCTTTGAGGTGTTACGAATTTGCGGTTTATCCTATCTTGCAGTGCATCCACCTCGTCCATCCGGGTGACCATGAGTGGTAATGCGTCATTATTCCACGGTGTACCAGACTGGATCTACGAGGAGGAAGTTCTGGCGCAAGATTATGCCCTCTGGTGGTCTCCTGACTCATCAAAAATCGCATTTCTTCGCCTCGACGAAACCGCCGTCGAGGAATACAAGTTTCCTATCTATAATCCAACCGAAGACTCCTATGCCGTTATTCCATATACGGAAGATGTCGTGATTAAATACCCAAAGCCAGGTTACAATAACCCACTCGTATCAGTCCACGTTTTTGATCTTGAAGCTTATCTGAGTCAGTCGGAGTCTGCACCGACCTCCGATGCAGATGTAGCTGTTGTCGATTTGAAATGGTCCGACAGTTTCCCTTCAAACAACAGCATTATCAACCAGGTTGCCTGGCTTGACAATTCAACGTTGGTGTTGAAGGAAGTCACAAGAGCTGCTGATCATGGCAACGTCGTGCTTTTTGATCTGGTTACTGCAAGTCCCAGCGGAATTGCGACTGGGGAAATCGTCAGGAAGCTTGGTATCAACGGTGAAGAGGGTGATGAGGGCTGGATTGATGCGGTTAGTAAACCTTTAGCTGATACATACCCTGGGACTCATGTGATTCATGCATTCGTAGGGCCAGAATATCTATCCGGTGCCACCGAGCCTGCGATCTGGTGATTCTCCCGCTTACCTGGACATCGTGCCCAACCAAGATGGGTATAATCATATTTCCCTCTTTGATCCAGCCACTTCCTCAACACCGCGTTTCCTTACTTCTGGTATGTGGGAAGTTACGAGGGGTATTCAAGCGGTGGATACCCAACGGGGTTTGATGTGAGCTCTAAGATTTTAATGTCCGTTTGCTTAGCTGGCACATGATGCTAAAGAAATCAATTTAAACAGTTATTTCCAGGCTGCACGCTCATCTATTGAACGTCATTTGTACTCAGTTCCGATCTCATCACCGAAGACTGACTCAATGGTTCCCCCGACCCTCCTAACCGATGATTCGACGCCGTCTTCTTATTCCGCCAGCTTTTCACCTGGTGCGGGCTTTTATCTATTAGATTACGCTGGTCCGAATGTTCCGTGGCAAAGGGTGGTGGATGTCGGCAGACCAGGTAATTTCGGTGTTTCAAGAAGGATCGAGTGTGATTCACTGTTTGATTTGCAGATTTTGATTATGTCCTTTCTGATAACGCCGCATTAAACAAAACCCTTGGAGAATTTGAAGCAGCAACCATCACGTACTCGACGATTGATAGCGATGGTTATGGTGAACCGCTTGTTCCGATTTTAAACACTCCGTCGCTTACCGGATCTCAGAGCTCAACGTGAAGGAAATGCGGCCGCCTAAAATGGACGATTCTGGGCGCACGAAGTACCCGGTCTTATTCCTCGTGTGGGTGTTGAATCCTGAATCGTATTCGTGTTTTTCTGATTTTCAATAGTTACGGTGGCCCCGAGAGTCAGAAGGTCAACGTCGAGTACAACCGTGACTGGCATGACTACCTCGTCTGCTCTCTACATTTTATCGTCGTCGTTGTCGACGGGCGTGGAACCGGGTTCAAGGGCCGTCGATTGCGCAATCCGGTTAGGTACAACATGGGGTTCTGGGAAACTCGGGATCAAATCAACGCTGCTCGGTATGTATTCTGTGCTTCTTTTTTCCAAAATTTTTCTGTCCGCTTAAAACTATTCCCAGCATCTGGGCTGGCAAGGACTATGTAGACCCGAAACGCATTGGCATATGGGGTTGGGTAAGAGCACCCGCTCCGTGAGAACCGCCGGCTCTCATGGCTGTCCACTTTAGTCCTTCGGAGGGTTCATGTCTTCCAAGGTCGCTGAAGCTAATGCTGGAATACATTCCTTGGCTATGGCTATAGCGGTAAGTTGGGTTTGGCTCGGTTCCACATCGCTGCTCAGTTCGGTTTGCAGCCCGTCACGAGTTGGCGATTGTACGGTAAGTGAACCTTATGTCGCGAACTTATCAGGTTGATTTAACATCTCGCAGATTCGATATATACGGAACGTTATATGGGCCTTCCGAACGATAACCCAGGTGGATACATCAATGCTTCGATATCGCATGTGGAAGGGTTCAAGAACATAGATTTCCTTTTTGCTCATGGAAGCGGAGATGACAACGTCCACTTTGCCCACTCCGCACACCTACTCGATATGCTCACAGCAGCACAAGTCCGGAATTTTAGGTTTAGAATGTTTACCGACAGGTCATCTACACGTTCTTTCGTTGCGTCGCTCATCACTGATCTCCCTACGTGCAGTGACCATAGCATCACCAAAAGAGATGCTAACAGGGAGGTGTATGAGTACATGACACTCTTTCTCTTGGAGAAGTGGGGCAAAGGAGGGCGTCGCCGTGGATGGTGACGATAAAAGAACCTTGCATTCCCCGAACAAGTGCCATGTACAATAAACTCGCTTGTTGACATAATCAGTCAAGTCTTGGGACAAGGTTTTGAACTTTGTGTTGGCAAACGGCGCAACTTGACAACTTGAGCGTTGAGAGCTTTTGCAATCCAGAAAATGTCGACATCTCGGTTCTCGTTTTCTATTCTATGTGCGCAACATCGCCGTCTTTCTTTCCCTGGCGCAGCTGTCCATTACAGTGTGTTTCATCTCGCCAATCTAACAGCGCGCACGTTCGGTTGTGCTTACGGTTGACCAACCACGTCATGGGTGACGGAAACACAGGCGACGAGCGGACGGCCCACACCTACCATACGTTACGCGCGGTCAAAGCGGCAGCAACTACATACTATGCCACTCGCCCATCCCCTCGCAAACGACGAAAGTAATGTATTACCCCAATGGCACCGACCTGGCATGACGATCATGGGCGCTCTGGACCGAGATCCATCGTACCTGTATCTCTCATCCAAGATGTACTCGATTCCTCACGCGGCCTAGTGGTAAGCGGTTGGGCCCACGCGGTTCAGTGAAGGCTTGTTCGCTTCGAAAAAAGTGGGGTGAGTAACGTCCCCGAGTTCAGGGTTCAAAGGCTCGACCCACCTGCGCCAGCAGTAGCAGCA
>JBBPJN010000773.1:0-10359 GCA_038088755.1 Boletus aff. separans
CGGTCCCTTCGGTAAGAGGGGTAGCGTTGAATCTCGTGAGCAGACAATTGCAAACGGTACATAGTTCTAGTTCATTGAAGAACCTCAGCGGTTAAACCTTGACAGCTGGTAGAAAGATTCAGAATCTCGCCGCAGCCCTCCATCTCTCCGAAATTGTCGCACTTGCCGCAACGCGTCTGTATACCCTTGCTGTGGAGCACAAATTCACTAAAGGGCGAAGAAGTGTCAACGTAGCTGCTGTTTGTCTATATGTCGCATGCAGGCAGAAGGAGACACGAAATTACATGCTCATCGACTTTTCCGACCTATTGCAGGTGAGTACGATCGTACGTTTCATGTATCGCTGGCCCGTTGATCATCCTTCCAGGTAAATGTGTTCGAGCTCGGCCACACATATCTCCAGCTGGTGCAAACTCTCAACCTCAGGCTTCCCCTCGTTGATCCGTCACATTACATTTCCCGATTCGCTGCATTGCTTGAGTTCGGTGAAGAGACCCACAGAGTCGCCACTGATGCTGTCCGTCTTGTGCAACGCTTCGACCGAGACTGGGTCACCAAAGGACGACGTCCAGCCGGTATATGTGGTGCAGCCCTTCTCCTCGCTGCTCGCATGAATAATTTCCGGAGGTCGGTGGAAGAGATTGTGCAGGTTGTCAAGATTGCGGACACTACGTTGAAGAAACGCCTCGAGGAGTTCAAGAATACGCCAAGTGGGGCCCTAACACTGGCAGACTTCAGAACGGTATGGTTGGATGAGGAGATGGATCCGCCTGCTTTCACCAGGGGAAGGGAACGGGAGGAAAGGGAAAAGGACCAAGCTGGAAATCAAGTCAAGGAAGTCGGGACGAAGAAGCGGAAGGGAAAGCGGAAAAGAATGGATAGTGTGCCAGAGGAGGGTACCGAGGTTGAACCCCCGTCTCAACAACCTCCACCTCCGCCACCAGCAATAGATCCTGTACTTTTCAATCAAGGGATCCTTGTGGGCACAACAGCACCTCCACCCCTCTTCTTTCCCGAGAATGATGAAGAAATGACTTATGCTCATATCGACCCAGTCCTACGGTTGAATGTCGGGGATGTAGCAACTCAGGCTGCTACGGCCATTGAAGAGACCGTTGACCAAGCGCTTGCGGAGGAAGTAGCAACGTTCTTACAAAATTCACAGAGTCTCATGCTCTCCGAAGCTCTCAACGAAGCGGAACAAAGGCGTCAAGCACATTTTGCCGAAGTCGATGAACTCAAAGGCCTTGATGAAGAGGAACTTGACCACTTTCTGCTATCCGAGGAAGAGGCTAAGATAAAAGAACGTGTGTGGGTAGAAATGAATCGTGAGTATTTGGAGGGCATTGCCAGTATGTTACGACTTTTCGATATTGGGTTATGTCGCTCAAGGGAATCGCTACAGCGAAAACAGATCAGTTAGAACAAGGCATACAGCAGCCGAGAAGTCGTAAGGTTCGTCTCTCTCTTTGCTAGACCTTTGACCCGCGTTTCTATCGCTGTATCATGTCAATATTTCCAGCGACGGAAGGCTGTCACGAAACCTCGCGACGAGTCTACACCATCTGGGAGAACCGCAGCCGAATCAGTCCGCAACCTCTTCAAGAAGAATGCGAGATATAGCAAAAGGATCAATTATGATGCACTTAAAGATCTCTTCGTAGACGGTGACAATCCGAACATTGGTCTTGACGAGAAGGGCGACCTGTATTCGATGGATGATAAAACAGAGGACGGCGTAATTGTAGAAGAGATTGGTGGCGGAATAGGAAGCCAACAAAAATCCTTGAAGTCAATATCTCGGGATGACTTTCCCAACGCGGCACACGATGGAGAAGACGAAAGCGAGAAGGCAGATACCGAAGATCCATACGTTGGCTGGTATGAAGTTTATGAGCAAGAAGTATAATACTTATTAATCCGTGTATCGTTCATCTGCCGTCTCCGGGACTGTATGTATAGGATCAAGTAGTATGTAGGTTACTAGCAAGATTCCTGGTCCATGAGATACATTACACGAGTAGAATAATCATAAGTGTATTGTCTCTGCCTTTTGGTGACAAGTCTAGGAGTAATGGCGTCTAGGAATGCTGCGATCAAGTGGGGTGTCGACACAGGATTCTGATGCTAGCGTAAAGAGAGCGAAGATCCACGAGAAACGATTATGATGATCCTGGAGATAGTTGAGGTTGCTCGGGTTCCCACATTGACCTCAGTACGTCTGAAAATCCGGCCTTGCCTAGCTTGGCATTTTGCTCGAACCTCTCCACGAGCCAACTCTCCACACTATCCGTCATTGTCCGCCACATTGCCATGCGCGCTTGTATTTCTGCGGTCTGCGTGAACATCGTTTGGTGGGGCGACGTTGGTCTATATTGTATCCGCTCGTAGCAAGATGCAAATTGAGATAGGGAAAGGTTCACAGAAGTGATCGTTGCGCTTTGCGTTGCGGGATCGACGAAGGATATCTCGCGTACGTAGGCATCTTCAGATCCTCCGAACAGCTGGAACGGCGAAAACGTTGCGGGTCAGGCAGCCCACCGTGAGGGTGAGATCGACTCACCTTGACGATCCAGGCGGGCGCCTTTTGTTTACAACCTAACACACGTTCCGTCCGTATTATTCCAGTATCTGGGTCGACTGTACGATCTATGACATCGACCGTCACGACATGGGTGCAGTGTGGATTTGGGTATTTATGCCATATTCCAATGACGACGTGAGACCAGGGATGGCTAGAGAACCGTTGGACTCCATCAGGGGACACGGTCAGCTCTGATGAAAATATACGCACTCATACTTGAATGACTGGGAAAGAAAATGCATTATTTTGACTGGAAGCGAGCGGGAAAGGCCAAGGGAAGTGGTCGTGCGGAACTGAGGGCGGTGACCGGACTCGCTCGTGATACACAATTTTTGCTCCCATCCTTGCTACCCGATTGGCTACGGCGCGAATCGGCAAGTACTACCTGATTTGGAACCTTGTTCCCACATATGCTCAACCAATACGGTACATATTCAATTTATCCCTTAAAATTGCTATAGCACTTTATTATTACCCAGTGGGTCAGCAAGGAGCCGGAGCTCCGCAAGACGTGACTTTAGTTTTGGTCTGAAGGATCTCACATCAACGCTCACGGGATCCACCCCAAATACGCAGAAGATACTCACACTTCCAAAAGTTTCGTCTGCAATTCCTCTTTTTCCCCTTGCAACGATAATCGCTTGTCCGCATTCAGCTGCGTGCTACAATGGTCAATTAGAAAGCGTATCCAGCCGGGTACTCTTCTCAATGAGAGAAAGGGACGTACAAGACGTATCCACCTTGTCCATCAAGTTGCAGGATCGTGGAATGGTACTTCCACAGCGACGGTCGGTGAGAAACAGTCAGGAGCGTGATACCAAGGGCGGTAGCCTCCTCCATCATCTTTCCCTCCATATCCGACGGGACAAGCGAGGTCGCCTCGTCGAGAATGGCGTACTATACCGATATTCAGTCACATTTTAAGGGAGGACGTCGAAAAACTTGCTTTAGGCTTATGATAAAATAATCTTGCCCAAGCAATCTTCTGTTGATCGCCCCCGCTCAAGGCTTCCCTCCATTCACGGGTGACGTCCCATCCGCCCTCGCGCTCCACAACGCTATCCATGCCTACCACTGCAAGAATAGCGAGTAGATTGTCATCTGAAATGCCTCCTAAGGATCCCCAGTTAGTGATATGAAAAGAAATGTCATACAACAACTCACGAGCTTTCATTTGCGCCTGCGAATGAGGATAAATGACCTGGTCACGAAGCGTACCCAATGAAAGATAGGGTCGCTGAGGGATTAAAATAAAGTCTGATGCAGGGGGCTTCCGCACGGTACCGCCTGACGAGACTGAGAAAGAAAAGCATGGTAGGGACGTATAGAACACACCGTAAACGGGCCAAAGTCCACCGAGAATACGGAATAACGATGACTTCCCAGACCCTGAGAGTAATTAAGTCAGAAAGCTTTCGAACACGGAGAAGCCCAGTCACCATTTGGGCCAACGATGAGTAAGTGTTCCTATACCCTATCCAGTCACTAAATTTAACATATAAAGTAATGTCGTTACCCCTGGTTTCACGTTGAATGTCAAGCTCTGGAGCAGTACGTCTCCGTTGGGAGTCACGATCGGGACATTTTCGAACTGAATGTCCTCAGCTTCAAATACCTGTCCTCGGCCGTTTACAACTGTCCGTGATAAGGCAGAGTGGAAGCCACAGATATCCAAAAGACGCACTTTGGCAGTTCTCCCCTTCCAAGGCACTAGCTACAAGATTTTTTTCAAACTTACCATTGCGCACGTCTGACATCGTGTCGAGCAGGAGGGAAACCCGCGCAGTGTAACCTGCAAGCTCAGCCAGATCCTTGTAAGAGTACATCACACGACCCATCGCATCTAGTATCATAGACGCTATCAATCAAGACAAATCTAGGAAGAACACGATGCACAAACCCGAGGAGGATAGCAGAAGCCTTCGATTTGTGACGAAACCTGGTGGAAGAGTTGGTTGGAAACAACAACAGATCGATGTCACGCCAACCTTCAGTGCGACTACCAAGGTCAGCATTCGAAGATCCAGGAAGGTTAAAGAAAACCGGAATGGCACAAACTACCAGCTTTATGGAATTTAGTCAAACGCACGCATGAAGATGTAACACTGACCCCGAAACTTCCCCAAAGCCATTTCACGATCCCTTCCTCGGCACAGCTATACCACCATCTCCGGGCCATGACCTTCTCTTCGTGCTGCACAAGATACATGTACTCTTTCTCTATGATTTCTTTCTCGGCGTCTTCGCCACCAAAGAACGCGACTTCTTCGGCAAACTCTGCCAAGCGAGAATGTGCATGCCGCAGAGAACCAGCGAGGGCAGCGGATTGAGCAGTGTAGGTTCCAAACGAAGGTGTCACTGCTCGCACTATAACAAGCATCAACTGAGAGGCTACGTTTCGACAGCAGCGATCACGTACACAACGCAGCAGATGAGTGTATCAGAACCGTAAGGAGCACAAGCCCCTCTGCACCAATATTTTGAGATAGCTGGTAGTTGTATAGAATGACGTCAAGTATAGGTTTGGCTAAATTTGCATAGATGGCTGCAAGATGAGCAGAAAAGCGCTGAAGATCGTGAGTAATCATTCTATGTGTCCGTCAGTGCCTCGGAGTGGGAAACACTCTTAATGAACTTAACTGGTCAATGTTCTTAATCCGATCATCCAAGTTTGCTGAATGCGGAGGTAAGGCAGTCACGATCACAGGTCGTGACTTTCACTCACAGACTTTATAATAAACCTTTGAATCAGGTGTCTCGGATTCTTCGCCAAGGTATTGCTGGAGCACCTCGCGAGTGAGACGTGTTCGGTAAGCAATGGCGAGCTTGTTCTGAACATAGCTCAACCAACTATTTGTCCAAGTTGCAGGGATTGCGACAAGGAGCCAGCGAATGATGTTTAAAAGGAACTCGGACGACCTTCCTCTAACAAGCGATGCGACAATTCTTTCGAACTGGTTGAACAAGGATGTCGATGAATGCTGAATGACAATAGAACTCACTTGCCATCGAGGGCGGCGACGTATAGAGAAATCGCAGTCCTGAATACTAGCAAACTAGAGTGCATGACGAGAAGAAGAGCTTCCTTTGAACGAATAGAAGGGATAACTATTCTGAGGACGACACGGAGGCGCTGATAAAACAATGCGTCGACCTGCAAGGGTATAGTGAGATTGGCAATGGATCGCCCGAGTGACGACACGGACTAGGATACTCACAGCGACGCGTGGAGACTTTCCGCCCCTGGGAGAAACATTCTTGTTGTCCTTGGCAGGGGGACGAGCTACCACGCCTTGATACGCAGCCAGGAGGACATAGAGGACGAAGCCAGCCGTAAGGCCGCGTTGTATGAGAGGCCGATGGGTAGCATAGGTACGAGAAAATTCAGCGATGCGGTTATCGGAGGGAAGAAGAAGTTTGGAGAGGACGTGCATGTTGGCCAGGCTGGAGAGTGCAGGCTCGACGTCCACTGCCTGCTAGTGAAACAAGTGCTACCCATGTGATTTGAGATCAAGCTCGTTCCGGTCTTTATCGTACGGATAGCTCCGGCTACTTGGTGGTAGCCTCAAGATACCCATCATACCCATCGTCCATGTCTCCTCATGATGCACACAACCTTGTGTCAGGGCCTGATATCACCCTTTCGCCATCTCTCAAGGGCATCATAGCGGTCGATTTGGATGACGTCTTGAGTAGCACCAATGAGCATATCGCAGCGTGTTCGTTTCCCCGTCCCAGGTCCTACCAGAGCTTTTCACAAGCGTTGGAATAAACAGGGCATAACGAGAACTACGGCTCCAGCATCAGTCTGAATGACTTCTACTACTATTACTACTGGAAAGTATGTTGCTCGAGACGCTCCGCTCAAGATCTATCTGATCATCTAGATGTTCGTCCCAGAATCCCTGTTGGGGACCACCTGCCCAAACCCACAAGAAAGTAAAAGACTTCTACGCAACAAATTGGGTGTCATCGATCCGGCCGATCGAAGGTGCACAAGAGGGCATCGCTGCACTACTTCGACTAGGCTATCGCCTTGTCATCATCACCGCACGCAACGAACATGTTCGTGATGCCACCTGGGAGTGGACACAGCGACATTTCCCCGGTTTCTTCCAGGAAATAATATGCACCGGGCAGTTTGCAGCTCAGCAACGGCCAGATGGTGTCCCAGATCAGGCCGGCGTGATCACCAAGAAACTCAGCAAGGCAGAGGTTTGCATCCGCGTCGGAGCAAAATTATTGATCGACGACTCGTTGGAAAATGCGGTGGCTTGTGCAGACCATGTCTCGCCCAATGGGGATGATGTTGTGCCATCTGTGTTGCTCTTTGGAGAGTACCAATGGAACAAAAGGTTTTCACTTCCCGAACACGAGCATGATGACATGGTCTATGCGAGGCGGGTAGAGCTTCAGAATGGCGACACCAGTTTTCTAGCGGAAGACGCTCAACAAGGCGAGGAGGCCCTAGCACGGGCGAACGAGAAACGTCGGAATTTTGTACAGCGGGTGAAGGACTGGAAAGAGGTAGTGAGGTATGTTGAGACACTGGAGGTGTAGTGACTCCCCTGCAAGTGTCTCAAGCCACCACGCATTTGGCCGACTCTTCGACTTGATACCACGTACATGCACTTGATATACACCTAGATCACATCCCCATGCACTCATCCCGTTGTGGAGATAAGATAACCACGTGGCCGATTTGTCTGGTAATGTTTTGACATGCTGCCAACCTTCAGCTTGTCGCGATATGTCCTCTCGAACCATAAAGCAATTACAGGAGCCACCGAGTGCAGAAGCCGCGCACAGTTCAGCCCTTGATGCACTGAACAGGAGCTTCGCAGATTCTGCTCATCTCGATAACCTGCAGGTGATTCTGGATGATGCGCGCAACACCCAATTCCGACTTAAGCAACATGTTCGTATCAAATCAACTAGTCTCTCTATCTGGCGCTCATTTATTTACAGCTTATTGAATCAGAGAAAGAGATCGATACCTTGACGACTAGCACACGAATAGAGGCTATCCTACAGCTGGACAAGGCGAAAGAGCTTGCCTCGCTGCGGGACAACCTGGAGGACGACCTTGCCTACCTGTCTCATGATCTGGTTTCCACACTCAGTCCCACAGGGGATGAAAATACACCCACTTTGCTCGAAGACATAGAGATGATGCATCGTTCTTTGAAGGAGCTCAGGAGCGTTCGGTCCTACGTTGCTGTCGTGGAGCGTTCCCTACAACTTAGGTAAGAGATATTTGCCATAGCATATTATTTTACCTATTCATGCAAGCTGGCAGCGAGTGTGCTGTGTCGCAAATGCGCCATAGTAGTTCCCCGGTAATGGCAGAAACAACCTCGACATATCAGGCTCTGCTAGCCTTCCTCAATGATGTGAGACGCTCATGCGGCCTAGTGGAAGATATCGGCAATTCGCATGGCCCCCTCAATCTAATATCCTTTCTTGAGAGGATTTGTGAAAGGACTTGGGCAGACATGAAGGCGGCTTTGTTTTCGTATGTCATGTCTTCAGGTCATCGTTGACTCTGTGTGATAATGGCGCTACAGAACGCTCATATCCGCTGCCGAGACACTTAAGTGGCCAACAGCTGTTGATTATGTTGCCGCGAACAAGAAGGACCGTGCGGCATTCGAGTCTGCGGTCCTAGATTTGCTCAGGTTGCAAGAGATGTAAGCATCCCCACCCAAGTTTCTGTATGTTCCTGGCTAATCGCTGCTCCAACCTTAGCGGAGAGTCCCTCCGCCCACCTCGAGGAGATGAGGGCCTTTATCCATTACAGGCCCTCGTCCAGCCAGTCGCATTGCGTTTCAAATATCACTTCGACTCCGAGCGAGAGACGAATCGGCTAGACAAGGTGGTTAAGTTCTGTTATCCTTGCCCATCTTACAGATTGTTTAAACTCATTTTTAGCCCGAGTGGTATTTCACGCACATCACCAATGTTGCCCTTAATCATCGGCCATTCATGGAGGGTGTTATGCAAAGACTAATTTCCGGCTCCAAGTTTCAGGACGTCAGTGCGTGGGTACGTGATATCATTTGACATTGTCCTATGGAAGCACCGACGCATTTGCAGCACAATTATACGACTCTTCTCCTTCCTATACTTGAGCGAAAACTTAAGCGTTCAGTTCCCTTGCTGCTAACTCGACCGGCCCTCCTAGCACATACAGTGTATCAATCGTTAATCTTTGATTCTAGCCTGCGCGATATGGGCTATGAGTTTGTCCAGGACAATCGAGACGCGAACGACGATGAAAGAAGGGAAGGTGAGAGAGGTGGCATTAGCAAAGTGATACTAGATCAAAAAGACTGGTTCAACGCTTGGCTTGAGGGAGAAAAAAAGTGTACGATAAATTGCCTACCCATTCAGTTGAGATCGTGGGCTGACAGACGATGCAGTCGCGGATGATCAATACCACGAAATCATCAGTGCTCCTGACGCCTGGGTTATTGCTGATGATGACATACATGAATACGCACAGAACCATGCGTCCCGAGACACTGCCCTCAAGGCAACAATTTCGGCACGGAGAGTCAAGGCTCTCGTTGAGCAAGTGACTGGTACATCCTTGTTTGGCCATATCATATCTGTTCACTCTTTTTGACCCTCGCCATTTTAGATCGTTACTCGCCTTTACCGTCTTTCCGGCAACGTACCCAATTTCTTATTTATGTTCAACTCCCCGTCCTGGAACTATACCACTCTCGGATATCTTCATCCCTTGACGCGTTCGAGACGCTCTCTTCTGCTCTTGTCCGCGCGGTACCCGGCGCGTTGGGAGTTGATGGCCCCAAAGCGGATACTCGGAAGCTGACAGGAGGTGTTGAAGGGAGCCAACGCTTGTGTAAGGCTTTCCTAAGCGCGAAATACATAGAGGATGCTATGCAAACTTGGGGAGAAGAGGTGGTAAGCATGTCTACTGTCTTCTTGGTGGTCCTTCGAACATGTTACGTCTAGTTTTTCCTGGAACTTTGGATGGAGATCAACCATCGTGCATCACTGCGATTGACGGGACCGCACTCCTCTCTCTCCGGTCACGGAGCAGCGACTTCTGAAGGAACTATCTTTGAAGAGCTTATCACGCAGTTCGCGAAGCTTTCATCCAGAGCTGAGGATATGCTGGTGCAACAAATTTGCGGGGAATGTGAAGGTACTCTAAAGTCCCACTTCTCTACCTTGGCCACGTAGGTAGCCTCTGGTGCATTCACATGAGGTCAGACTAACGCGCAATTTTGGTAGGCATGCGCAGGACTTGGATGAGAATACAATGGACGTCGCCGTCCCGAGTACCTTACTACCAGCTGTTGCGCTTCTGTCATCCCATCTGGCCTTTTTACGGAACACGCTTCCGGCTGCCGTCGTCACCAGACTCTACAGGCGGACTGCATCACGCATCTCGGAGCACGTCCTCCAGCGGCAGGTCCTCTTCCGACCGAGCCTGACGCGAGGCTCAGCACAGAATGGGCTGACACGCGCCCAAGCACGTGCCGTGCAAGCAGAATGCGAGTTGTGGGCGGAAACCTCGCAAGTGGCCATGAACACGTCGCGTGCCCGCGTTGAAAAACCGTGGAGCCGATTGTTGGCGGCTGGACGTCTGCTCGGTGCGGATTTACGGCAGCATCAAAGGCTGCTCGATGTGTTGTTTGGCGGTAAGAGCGATGGATGGGAGGAGCTCGTTGATAACGTGACGGAGCTAGGGGCTGGTGGCTTAGGGATGGACGAAGTGAAGACAGTGTTCAGGTTGAGAGATG
>JBBPJN010000774.1:0-10353 GCA_038088755.1 Boletus aff. separans
ACAAACGGGTGACGCCCACCACACCGCGACTCCCCCGAACGCGATTGCTGCAAAACATACTCTGGCTAGCATCGTCCGAGTCAAGCGGAACAAGCCATTTACACCGTCTCCGAAGAACCCCGTCGAGTGAGCCCATTCCAAGACCCAAAAGCCGGTTCCGGAAAGCAGAGCAGACGTAAGCACCCAGGGGAAGAATACCCTTGCCAAACCCTTTTCCGATTTTGAAATGCCCAGAATATGCCGGATGACGAACGGGATGACGAAAGCGACAGATGGCGCGATAAGCAAGGCGAGAACGGGAGGAGCGGACGAAGTAGGCGAAACGTAGAATGACACGATGCAATAAGGATGCTGTTCCTCTCTGCAAGCAGTGCTCGTTGCTATAAGTCTGACACAAACCGCAAAGACCCCAGAAAAGCCAAGGATGCGATATCGAAGGCGAGGTGTTGGCGCGGTGGATCCGATCAAGAATGACGGAACAAGTGATGTGATGCTGAGGAAAAGGACGATCCGGTCTTCCCAGACAGTGAAAGAATTGGAAGCGAAACATAGTGCATGAAGGACGGGAATAATTGAGATAGAGGTCAACTGTTCGCGGCGGAAAGTAGGGCGGCACGATAGCGTGAACATTAGCGTAGACGCAAGTGCACTCCCAAAGAGGGAAGCATGATGGAAGTGGACGCCTTCCAACAAGCTTTGCAGGGGAAAATAAATTATACTCCCAAATGCCAACCCAACGCCAGCGGCTTTGAATGCACCAGACAATGCATTTGCAAGGCGTTCCTCCGAATTTTCGGCATCCTCGCCAAGTAACCGGTATGCGCAATATGTTGCGACACTGCCAAGGATTATGACGGTAAGACCAGCGCCAATCAGAGGGAGACTGAATCGTGCCCAAAGATTCCGGCACACGGATAGCGAGTAGCGAGTGAACTCCCACAGAGCGGGAAGGGAACCCTTGGACGAAGCGGCTTGTGTTGCCTCCCAGCTCTCTGAAAGTTGAGACCAAAACCCATCGAGCTCCCCGCCAGATTGACTATCGCGGTAAGTGTCCAGATATTTCCTGATTTGATTCGCGTTGAGTTCGAGGGCTGTCTGGACTCCTGCCTTGTCCATTCCACGGTCGAAGACTTCAGGGATAATGCTCCCAAGGTTGTTAAACGGAATGGGGAGGCCGAGAAGAAGCGATATTGTCGGAACGAGGTCAATTTGTTGAATGGATCGATGAGGAACGGTTTCCCCTGGGAATACAATGGTGGGAACGAGACTGTCTGGTAGCGATGCTGATCCCTGGGATAATGCTGCACCCTTGCTATAAATCCAAACAGCAGACATCGTCTCCAGGATGCTATCACCGCCATGGTTACCTGTACGGTCCATTCCATGGTCTCCAAGCACGACCAATAGTGTATCCTCGTCAATGGCCCTGACAAGGTCGGTGAGGAAGTCATTCATTTGCTCCAGTTTCGCCTTCATGATGGGATGCTCGGGGCCAACGCGGTGGCCGACATGGTCAACACCTAGACCGTGACCAATCGCAAGGCCCCAAGAGTGTGAATGATTCCTCACCATCGGCAAGAGGTTCGAAATAACTCCTTCGTCGACGGTGTGTAGGTCCTCCACGTTAAACGAGTCAAAAGGGAAGGACATATTGTGGTCTAGGATGTCAGGAAACAGTGTCATCCATGTATCATCGCCTGCGAGAGCAACCTTTCAGGCGTTCAGAAAAGGGGGACATAGAGGGCGAGCCGCCTAGCTGACCTTCCCATCAGCGGCTACGAGCTGGTGAAGGAGCGAATCTTCAACTATAGCTGAGCCTCCGAAGCTCTCTCCAACATCGACGAACGTTGGAAGTGAACCAGTCGTGAGACCCTTGATACGTTGGAGCGTTGTTGTTGGTGGGTCGGCGTGAGCATTGAATATGAAAGAGTGTTGGGGATGTGCAGCGGTGAGTTCCCGAGGAAGAGTCAGGGCGTTGTGGTGGTACGGAGAAGGGGGTTCTGGGGGATGGCTAGAGATGAAATCGAATCGAAGCGCATCGATTATCAGTATGATGGCTCTCTTGTGCGTCGCAAGAGAGGTGCAGCTGCCGTGGTCACATTCGTTCCGGTCTGGAAGAGATAACCTGCTCAAGAGAAATCCCTTGGTGAATAAATATATTCCTATGTAGTGAACAAGGAAAAGCCAAAGCAAGAGACGGAGTCCTCTGGAAAACATCACTTTCGCATCGAGGGAAAGCAAGACTAGGACGTGTAAGAGGTCAAGAAAGAAAGCGCATGGCATCAAGTGTCACGTACACTGGTCACCGTCTCTAGTTTACGAGCGCACCAGTTGCGGACTCGAAGCTTGAATATGTACCCTTTGGTGGTTCGGTGGTGGTCGTCTCACCGAGAGCCTGAACAGTGTCGACGACCCTCACGTGACCGCCGAGACTCGCCGCGACCCCAAGGTACACTACACTGTCTACAAAACCCTCGTACTTATCCTTGCGCTAAGTACTGCCTCTGACCGGGACCTGACACAATGCCGCGCAAGGATGCAGGCGGTGGTCCGATATCCGCTCAAGCTCAACAGGATCTCGTTTCTGAAGGCATCGAGAACTTCGAGTTACCAAAGAGCCTCGTCACGAAGATCGCAAAATCAGCGGTGCGTTCTCGGATCCGTCTATCTCTTACCGGCACTCATGCGTCTCGCAGATACCAGAAAGCGCCAAATTACAAAAGGAAACAGTGCTATCCCTGGTCAAAGGGTCCACCGTGTTCATCAACTATCTGGGTGAGTCTCTTTTCTGCGATAGCTTCACAAGAAACTCATGGATTTTGTAAGCCGCAACGTGAGCTCAGGACTTTTGAGAATGCATGGTATTGAATGTCGTCACCTTAGCGCACATGACGTAGCTCTCTCAAAGCAGCACAAGAGTATTTCTGCTTCCGACGTGCTCAAGGCACTAGAAATGATCGAGTTTGGGGACTTGGTTGATCCGCTGCAAAATGAACTTCAGAGTAACTCGTCCTTATTTCTTGTCATCTGGCGTCTCTCAATTTCCAGACAGTCTACAGGGACAACACAAAGGGGGACAAGAATCGAAAGAGTGGCGTCGATCGCAATAACAGTTCGATCAAGGGAAAAGCAAAGGAGGGTGAAAGTATATCATCAGCTTCACGATCAAAAGGGAAGGCGAAGGAGGCCTTGCCGCCCCCATTTACCACTGTCCCTCGGCCAGCTGTCCCATCATCAGTACCACACACGACAGAAGATGTCAACATGAGTGTACCGACAGGCGAAAACGAGGATACGGGTGAGGGTGAAGGTGGCGGTGACTACGACTCGGAAATGGCAGATGAGGTCGACGATGCAGCGGAATACGACGAAACTGAGGAAGAGGAGCCAATGGATCTCGTTCCTGACGAGTCCGAAGATTTGAAGAGGGATGGAGCAGGACTCGATGAAGCTGACCCAGGAGAGGACTGAAGGTGAGTTTCAAATGTAGTTGAAACAATTTCTGTGCACGTTAATGCTTCCATGAGCTTCCGGGACCTAGTGTCTACTATCATATATATTGAGCACCGATCGATATACTTGCGAGGCACGTTCCCTGTGCTTGGAGGTTTTGACTCTTCAACGGTCGAGTTGTATTTTTGCCGAGTCGCCTGCCTGGTTGGGAATATCATTTTGATTATCTGGCCCCTCTCGGCATGTCAGCCCATTGCAGACTCGGAAATGTGCAGAAGGCTAGTGCTATCTGGAGTCTGCAAGGGTATCTCGGGGAGTTTGCTGGCGTTGACAATATGTCATCTATAGTGCGTGTGGACGTGGAACACCGGGCTTGCCGCGATCATCACGCTCGTACGTCACTATGAATCCTACTAACTGGTCCGGGCCAGTCAGGTCCAGCCCGTTCAGACTAACCGTATTGAGAGTAGGTGCAAATGTGCGCACACGTGGAAGCGGTGTGGTTTGGCTTTAGCTCTACTGGCCAGGTTGTCGTCAACTGATCGACCGAGGGTGAACAAGGTAACATGCTAACGTCCTCGGAAATTTACCTTGCTTGTGAATACCGTCATGACCTCGTTACTTGAAAGAACTATACAGGTCGAGCCCATTGAATACGCGACTCTGCTAGTGTCGACACTATTTGACCCCATTTCCGACACAGGCGAAGTATGATATCGGACCACTTTGCTGGGACCTACGTAGCTACGACGTGCTGACAGTGCAAGTATCTTGAAAGTGCGACCATACGATGCCAAGAAGCACACTAGGCGGCTCACAATGCAGCTCGTTCGTGAGGAGTTGCATGGCACGAATCTGATCTCTACAAGTCCATCATGATCCGCATGTGGTTGTGGTCCAAGTCTAAAACGTTCTAAGGAAAGGATGAGGCTATTCCCGGCGGGGAGATCATTGATAAAGTATATTTATGAAGTGATTTTCAATTCTAGATTTTACAGGCTGTGCATGTACTTATGACATACCACCATTCCGTGGGTCGCGAATCGTCGCGCTGGAGTTTAGTATTTCTCGAACCTGTTCCGATGAGTTCTCATCGGTCCTCAGCTAACCAGGACCATAGCTGGTAAGAATTTTCTTGGTGTCAATAATTTGCCCCATTCGGTCATTGAATACACGACTAGTAAAATTTAAATATTGATCCCGTTCTCCCGTTGTGCTGTTGGCGCCACGGCTTCTGGTTGACTAGCAGCGTTGCAGAGAAATGCGTGTATGGGGGATGGTGGTGTCGTCTGTGCATGCTGATGCCACGTCACTTGCGCAGACAATGAAACAACCTCGGGCTAACCGGCCTCTCGTCGACCAAGTTATTAAGCGACTTCGAGGACGTTCATGTGGACTTGTAGTCTCGTGTTGCCTCCCTTCAGGGGTTGTACACCTCCATAGTTCCCTGCCAGCAGACCCACTCCTCTAGATCGGTCGACCCATGCGGCAACCCACGTCACTCATCGACATTATGAGCGATTGTGCCTTTGGCGCATGCAGATAGAGGCATTGTTTATCCCTTGTGGGTGAGTCGGCGATCCATTATCCTCATTCTCGATGGCTTTGATGGGCGTTCGAGGACCTATTTTGCAGAACTCCACATGATTGCAAGTCATCTGGCAAGAGGAAATGTACCCTTTCTCGCTTGACTTCCACCGTTTTGACCTCGTGTGCGCGATAGTGGACTCCGATAGGCTCTATATAACGCAGGCGGGTTGTGTTGACAAGTGGCTTGAAGCGCTACATTCCAGCATCATGGTGTCCCTGCTCTTTGGTTTTACCGCAGCCTTGATGACTTTCACCATGCTTGGATCAGCACTGGCTGTCCCGCTAATCGACAAGCTGACTAGTCTCAGTCCTGGTGCCCGTGATATCCTGAAGAGGACGACTCCAGCTGCACCACGTTTTGTGGTTTACCATGACGCATGGACTTATCCGTTGCCGACTGCTTCACAACTCCAGGTGAACAAGACGTTCTCATCTACCATTCACGTTTGACGAAAGTCCATTGTAGGGCTACAATGTCTAGTAAATCTTTGCCAGGAATCTGCATAGAGCACGGCTGACGTATATATCACAGTGCACTCGCCTTCTGGTTGACCTCTGGGGCAGCTGATATGGCGTTGGGATGGCAAGAACTCACAGAGAGCGAGCGTACTTCGTACCTGAAGGAATACAATGCAGCAGGAATCTCATTGATCGTGTCTGCGTTCGGGTCTACCGATGCACCAACTTCTGCGGGGGCCGATCCTGCGACTATTGCCAACGATTTGGCTGCCTGGGTGCATCAGTATGGCATCCAGGGAGTTGACGTTGATTATGAGGTACGTCTTCATTTCCGCTCTCGACGGTCTGATGGTTAACTGACGTCCTTTTGGGGGTTGTTAGGACTTCAACGCATTCGACAGCTCTACAGGTGCCGCTGAGTCGTGGCTCGTCTCCCTGACTCAGCACCTCCGGACGCAGCTTCCTCAGGGGCAATATATTCTCAGTCATGCCCGTGAGTTATTGACCTCGTACGTCTCAGCCTAAAGCTAAGCTTCACTTTGTAGCCGTCGCTCCTTGGTTCTCTCCCAATATGTGGAGTGGAGGAGGATACTTGGAAGTACACAAGAGAGTAGGCTCTCTCATCGATTGGGTACGTTGTTCCACTTTCCGTGCAGATATTTGACTAACGACTCGTCTCAGTACAACGTTCAAGTATGCCCGATTATCTGTTACTTTCAGAGATACACTGACGGAGCGGTTTCATCGCGAGTTTCCAGTTCTATAACCGTAAGTGGATGGTTTGTTTCCTACGATAAGCTGACAAGCTCAATTATGGATCACTGGCAGAGGGAGTGACAGAATACACGACCTGCTCCGGCCTTCTCACAGCGTCTTCATCGTCCTGGCCTGAAACTGCGCTTTTCCAAATTGCAGCCAACGGCGTTTCTCTCAACAAGCTAGTCATTGGGAAGCCAGGGACTACCGGAGACGCCAACAATGGGTACATGTCCACATCGGAACTTGCTTCGTGTGCTGCACATGCTCATTCCTCAGGGTGGAGTGAGTACCTCAATACCCTATCACACAAAAGCTAGCAACAGAAACAAACTTTTTTTTTACAGATGCTGGTGTGATGGTCTGGGAGGTACGTTCTATCGGATTCTTGGAATAACTATGACGGACCTGCTCGCTTGACAAGTACCCTCACGTGGGTTCTTCGTGGATCGCCGCTGTGCGCGGGAACACTTGGTCAGTGTCTGGTTCCCCAAACCCTGTGACGCCACCGTCGACGCCCACTGCAACAACGACCTCTACAACGCAAGTAACACAGCCAACGACATCTGCTACGACGACGCCAACGTCACTCACAAGGACCTCAACGACTTCTTCCCCGACGCCCACGATGACGTCTGGGAGTGGCAAGTGCACCGGCGTTGCTGCATGGGTGAACAACGTTGAAGTAAGCACACATACAACCTACATGCCGGGCCACGTCGTTCAAGCACATCTTGATCCCTCAGTATGTCAATGGAAACAAGGTCACATATGAGTGCGTTTCCTCCGATCCATTTTGTTTGAGTCGGTCTCGGGTGCTGAAAAAGTAACCTCCTAGCGGGGATTTGTGGGTTGCGAATCAGTGGAACCAGGACGAAGTGCCGGGAGGTCTGTCAGCTTCTTGTTATTTTTATTTTTAATATTTCGGTTGGATATCGAGAGCTAACGTGTAAAACAAACGTTTAGGTCTTTCCGGTGCGTGGAACAACGACGGCGCATGCACTTAGGGGATCGTATGGAACTCGTCCTGATGGGTTGATCTCTCGTGGTACGTTCGTCTCGGTGCATGCCAGTGGTAGGCTCGACCCGACTAGGCTTGAACTCCCGTAATCTAGGCCCGTGCTGTCGGAATGACACGCCTGCAACTCGTCTTATGAGCCAGTCAAGTTTCTCTTCACGAATTAACGAATGGATCGCTTGTGTTTGTGCAACATACTAGTATACAAGTTTTTGACTCGACCCGTTTCGCTTTTGAAAAAATTGAATATTGCCAACGCTGAGCAGGGTCAGTAGCTCGATGAGATTCTGCAGTGAGCCATCGAATCTGTCGTGCCTTTGGCCCTGTGTTTTCAATCCGTAGGCTAGCGACGACGACAAGTCCCAATTGCACTGTACATGACGACGATAACGGCACTTTGATAGCTTACACAAACAAGGCGAAGATGCTCGCTCAAACACTTGATGCCAGAGACACACCGCAGCAGCAGCAGCAGCAGCAACAACAACAACGACAACAAGATCACAACCACTCAATGGCGCCAATCTCTTCCAAATACTCTTTGAGGATCAAATCCCAGCTGTGCACTGTGCGAGCCAACTTGTGCTTGTTCGCCGCAGGCTTAGCAGATACTGCCTTCTGATAGTACCACACGGTGTTCCACACGTTATCTTGTAAGAAAGAAAAAGTCAGGAACCATGCACGAAAGTCGGCCGCATAGAGGGGGACCCTTACCAGTGACTTCATCATTCAAGTAGTTCGCCTGGGAGACAACGACGTGAGCAACTCGGCACTTCATCACGCAATGGACGCTTACTCGTTCAATGATGGCTTCTGCTCTCCCTTCCCTGGGTTTGGCACCGTTCGTTCCGTGAGAGATGGAGAAATCGATGGGAGAACCTTCGTTGACGATGAAAAATCTAAATCTAGATAAGCTTCGCGAGCATGGCTGTATGGAAACAAAAGCTTAATACCTGAGTGTCTGTCTTTGGTAGTCGTGACTGTACTCCCTTCCCCACTGGACACGGGTGTTCGTTGCCACGGTCTTGGGCGGGAACGGATTGTTGGTATCTGGAATGATAACAGAAAAGGGAGACAAGAGGTTGAACTCGGCCCCTGTTATATCGCATGAGTAACTATGTTGTTGCAAGCAATAGTCCGTACTGACAGTCGCTTTGGATGTCAAACACGACGGCCGTCTTGTATGGCTGAGGGTGCTGGACAATAAAGTTGTACGCGTCCATGACCATTTTAGCGGCCTCTCTGATCTCTTTCTTGCCTGCCTCCTTCATCAGGACCCATAATTCGACGACATTCAATGTTGCGATAGAGGAATCTTGTGCAACGGTACCTGCCCATTCAACAAAGACACCATTGTGCGCGGGATCCGCGGTGAGCTTCTTATTGAGTTCAGGGTTGCCACCCACGATGGACACCTGTTTCTGCATGAACTCGGAGAACGTCTTGTATTGTTCTTCTTTCGTCACGGAAGCATCAAACTGGCCACCCGCACCAATGCCATTGAATGCGGCGGTGACGCTCGTGGAGAATCGTTCATTGACAGAGCTATCAGAGTTGGATGCCCACACATTCTGGGGACCGTAGAAAGTGAGAGATGGCACAGCACGAGAAATCAACCCGTCCAACTTACCAATTGAAACCTGGCGCCGAACGCTGAGTTGATGATGACGTGGGAGCCCCAAGACGTGAAGAAGTCCTTCCAATCCTGGACAACTTCCTCATTGCTGCCATCTCCGATTGGGGCCGACCCTTCAAGTCGCCTTACGAGTTGCGTCTCGGCAAGCAGGTCGGCGTAATTTCTCAGGGAAGCGAGGTAAGTGTCGGCGTTGAAGCTGTACATCGCCCATTGATCTTCCCGTCTGTAAGTCTTCTCGATAGAGTATGAAACAGAAGCGCTCGCAGACACGGCGAGGTAGCGAGCCGAGAGGGAAGCATCTGTTTTGAGCACAGAGGACGCCTCTGTACCGGTCCTGTATGTCACATAATTTCCGTCGCTGCTGTTGTAGTCGGTGACGCCGATGACCCTCGGCACATCATAGACGGTCCCCCCTAGGTAGCCAAATAAACGGACAGAAGTGTGCAATTCATTGTAGACACTGACCTACTTCGAGTTTTCTTGTGTCTTCATCAGGTTCGAACTGGATAATTTTGCGGCCTCTTTTGACAGACGCAAGAACCTTGATGACGAGCCATGATTGGGGTGAATCTGCACAACCAAGGGATTTTGAACACCAACCGATTTAATGTCAAACGGACTTGCCGTAGTGAAGTCCAAGCTATAGCCCAGGACATCACATGCCGGAAATTCTCTAAATTCAGACAATCTGGTGACGGCCATGAGCTTGAATCGCAATGCGGAGTTCGAGAAACGATGCAATAACTTGATGGAGGAGCCATGAATGTGTCCCCCTCTTATAGGTGATGGGAAGGCGTGTCAGCGCACCTGGATTGCTAAGACCCAACCGGGGGCCTAATAGCCACACCCGTGCATCATAAGGTACAAATCAGTCGCGTCCTGAGATAATGTATCACCCTTCTATATACGGGAAAATATTAGTAGCTGCTTCATTCCATGTCGCAATCTGGGTATACCCTATCGAACGATCTGCGCATTGCACGAGGTGCTTCGATATTCTAGAAGTACATTATCGTAACACGAGGACGGGGAACGGCGATGGAAGGGACAAGAGACCCGGTAATGAACTTTGACAAAATGAAAGGTGAGCAACGGCGATCAAGGGAGCCTGTCACGAGTTGTGGGACTGTTACCTTAATCATGCGTGGTAGGCTTCGCAGTGAAACTCTTCTGTTGGAACAACTGAATACGAGTGTAGTTTTCCGAAGATGTCATTTTGCTCGCAACTCGCAAAATGAGGTTTTTGTCCAAGTCATCTCTGTTTAATAATATTTGTTCCTTGTTCGATACATGCGAAGGTTGTAGCTCAACGAGCAGTGCTCTGAATCCTCGAGCCTCGAGGGTTTGCCTTTACATCGAGTCTCGGTGGCAGCAGGAGACTCGAAAGGGCTAGTAGAGGATTGAACATACCAATTTTGTGAGGGCGCTCCCCAAACAGCAG
>JBBPJN010000775.1:0-10353 GCA_038088755.1 Boletus aff. separans
AACCACCCGAAATGGACTAGCCCAATCCAGTAGCGAGACTCACAAAGCACTGAGTGCCCGAATAGGGTGCTGTACGTAACTTTCGGTGATAAGATGGAAGCACCTGTGGTGATCTAATTCAGCCACCATTTGGAACCCTGTAAGGTAACAAGTGGAGGTACTTACGGCTCCACGATCGTCAACCTTTCGTCTTATCTGTTCCATCCTGCCCAATCAAGCTTCTAGTCAGGTTCATGGGCCTAGCTTCGCGCAACATGTAGGGCATGGGCTAACGAGAGGGCTTGCTCAGTTGCGTAACACCTGGATTAGTGACTCGATGTTGTCGCCGCTCCGATCGTCACCCACACACACCGGCAAGCCACGTACAGGGTCCACATACAGCCAGGGGTTGGTTGACAGCAGTTTGGGAGAGGCTAACTCGAAATTACCAAGCGACCATGATGGCCCGTCGGATCAGCGAGCCGAGAGAATCAACCTGGAAAAAAGTTCGCTAGTGGGTTTTTTTGGGTATAGTGACATGATGTGATTCTGTAGTGACCAATCAATTGAAAACGTTATGACAATATGCTACAAAACCAGACTACGTAGACCCGTTTAGCACGGATGTACATAACTAATGTTGGCGGTAATACTTGATGCCGGGCGCCGTGTAGCATCGGTGTGGGAGCCATAATACTATGCTGTCCAAATCAGGGGACGGTTAACCGCTAACCGACTGTAGCCGAGGCTCTGACTACTCCAGTCAGGACTAAACTTAATCCGCTGATGGACTAGATGCATATTAATATCAGTACTTGGTATATAGGAATTGTCGGACTGGGTTGCTGGGTCTTGGTAAAGTTGGTCAGTTGAACTGCTGGACGGACCAGTCCTCGCTACAACTTCTGCAGCTCGACACCTTTTTGAACGCCGCTGTCACAATGCACTGACAGCCTACCTATGTAAGCTGTTCTTTGAATTAACAATGTCATGGATTTTGTCAAAAATACAAATACAGCTGCTTTGTTTCGAAATACTATACACCGGGCTTCAGGAGTCGCAAAGTCGATGCGCAAGATGGTGATAGGCTGCTACATGGGGTTAGGTGTGAGGTAAAGACGAGGTGTGGCATATACACACCTTTACACCACGGGAACTGCATTACCGTCGGTGGGAGTAGTGGATACTGCAGCCGAGGTGCGGGCTATGGCAGACAGATCAATGTCTATGAGTGGTGGTAAGACAACAACCCGTTGATCATAGGATGGAGGTAACCTTGGCCTTTGAGAGCGGTCTTCCTGAAGTTTCTCGCGAGGCGCTTCTCCTCTTCGGTGAGGGAGTTGGACCTTCTCTCGGACGTGTGCTTGTCGACTGGGGAGAGCGTGTGAGCGAGGAGGCAATCAATGGCCGCGGTGTTGAACGCACGTGAGTCCCTCCTGTCCTGTTCTGTGGCAAGGGCTTGTTCTTTGTCTTCCAACGCGGCTGCCTCGTGGTAGCCCTCGTCGAGGATGCTACCCCAGTTGTGTTGGCCACCGCCACCCTTGCGGAGGGACTTGTCGAGGCCCGTCTTTGACTCGGAGCGGTCCCTCATGAGGGCACGAGGAAAGGCGGCGCGCTCAGTGCGAGTCATGGGGGGATAGTGAGCGTGAGTGAGGTGGAGAGGGTGGTCTGAGTAGGACGGTGGGAGTCCCAATCCAAGTGAGGTCGGTGTTTGCTGCGCCTTTATATGTGCCAAGGTGTTTCGAGACGGTTCGAGGCCCCGTGACAAGTATTAGGCCCGGCCGTGTGCACAAGTCTTGGTGACCCAACTGTCACCCCTGTCTTTCTACGCACTGTTGGTTCGAGGTGGTCACAACCAGGTTCACTGACGACACGTTTCTCTTCTGCACGTTCACTGTCTAGTCCTCGTCGACGCTCGCGTAGAGGATCATGGTGTGGGGAAGCGTGGGAATCTCTGTCTAATGATCACATTGTGTGATCAAAGCTCGATACAGCCGTCACAGCGCTGAGCATGTCTGGTCGCCAGGACGATGTCGTTCGATCGCTCCTGCGACCGTCTGAGAACCTCCGATGCTTGTTGGACGTGAGGCCTGCTGCGCAGGACACAACAAGTGCACCTCCAGGTCGGAATGACCCGACAGACACCAGTGTAATTGCCATTGTCACTCATCGCAACGACGCACAGGACACGGAAGTCGGCAGGTGCGTCCCACGAACGATCGGGCTCGCAAGATCCATGCTCACGTTTATTCTCAAGTCTATTCGTCTTGGACGCACCCGCAACGAGTGGTGTACCGAAAATAGTCGATGTATTACCGATCACCGAGCACCTGGTTTTGGCAGTCGCGCAGACTGGCCCAATTGGCTCGCTCAGGGCAGAGAGGGATCCAAGTGCGCCCACAGAGTCGTGGTCTGGTAAGTTCTAGTCCGCTCTCAGGCCTGATTTTTCCAACCAAACTCTTCGTCACGTGAGCTTGGCTTCTTTCCATTCGACGCGATGCACAAGACACCAAACCACTTGCGTTTGCGGTCCGTACTCGACATACCCAAAAGCTGCAAAGCCTTACTGCCGAGTGTCGTCGTTTGAAGGACGTTGCAGGTAAGCACGCATGTGTTCAAGCGCGGACCACGTAGAGACCAGCACTACCTTTTTCAAGCTACAATAAATCCAGTCAGCACTGATTTCGCATGGATCGAGGCGTATCTTTCGGACCCGTCGTCTCCTCGCCTCGACCTTCGCCTTCGTAAACAATCCTTGGATACCCGCTTGTCTTCGGCCATCGCTGGCCTTCCTGGAGACGATGTCTCGGACATTTCAATCGTACGGCGTGACTGGATTGAACGGGTTGCTGTCAAGGAGGCGTCGAGTGATAATGTAAAGCACTTGAAGTATGTCCTCATTCTCTATTACTTTCTCTCTCTCGCTCAATGCAGTGCAGAATACGGCTGGGAACCTTCAACGTCAACGGCAAGGCTCCCTCGCAGGATTTATACCCATGGATACGTTGCTCTGAATCTGAGAGTCAACTAGGGACCGGCGGCTGGATATCCCCGCTGAAGCTTTCGCCGTTTGAAGTCTCCTCAGATCTGTTTCACCAAGGTTCGTTCGCACCGACTTCCTCATGGCCCTCATTGGAGCTATGAGTTTACAGAACTGCAGGAAAACAACTCGTCGACTAGCACGGCCGACTCGCGAGCTTTTGGGGACCCAGATTTACTGATTCTGGGATTTCAGGAGTTGGATCTATCGACTGAAGCACTTTTATACACAACAAGCACGCTGAAAGAAGACGAGTGGCTAACCGCCATTTTCGCTGGTCTCGGGGAGAAGGGTGTACTGTACGAAAAGGTACCTCCTCCCTAATACAACCAGATTGAAGTTGATCGTCGTTGGTGTTGCTAGCTTACTTCAAGGCAACTCGTTGGCATGTTGCTCATAGTAATCGTGAAGAAAGTTCTTGTCCCGTGTTTCACTGATATTCGGTCGTGCCATGCTGGTTCAGGTATCATGGGATTTATGGTATACAACAATCCATCCGCAACAATACACAAGATATTCAATTAGTCTGCAGGGAAACAAGGGTGCTACAGCTATCAGATTGGAATTCACTCCCAAAATGTCTTCAGATTCCCAACCAACAACGTATCGCTCCACCATCTTGACGTTCGTCAATGCGCATCTTGCGGCGTCGGACGAGATGGTAGACAGACGGAATTATGATTTTCAAGAGCTAAGTACTCGCCTGGCATTCACTCCCGATGGTTTGAATGGGAATTATCCGCCGTTTGCGGGGGATACCTATAACGCATACCAGAGTGACGTGCTCTTCTGGATGGTGCGTCCCGCTTCCTGGAAGCAACATTGATAGCCTAGCTCATGTTATTTATCCAGGGAGGTGAATTTTTTCGTCACAGACGCGGGATGGAGCCTCACACGCTCCACTTAGACCTCAATTACCGGCTAGACTTACCCGACGGGGACATCAGGAAGCTGTTGTTCTCGCACACGTCGGGCATGGACAGCATACAAACCCTTCTTCTGTATGACCAGCTCAGAGCTGCAATACGGAGCAACAAGGCCTTTTCAGGTTTCACAGAACATCCCGTCAACCATCTTCCGTACGCGATTTCGTCGGTTGCGTCGTGGTGTTGATGTTCACTTTTGTCATAAAGGACATACCGCTTAGCTCTAGGTGCTAGCGTGTCAAAGGACAGACTGGGATATGACATGAAGTAGGTGTTCTCGAAACAGATGTTGGGCTGGATGATCCTTGACGCGTAGATCAGACGCAAGCCTGCCTGGACAGATCGCATCCTGTGCATGGCACCTCCTGATATGAGGGTGGCGCAGGTAGCGTACAGGAGCCACCCGGAAATCACGATGAGCGACCACCAGCCTGTTTCTGCTGATTTTGATATTTCCGTGCGTGCTTGCGTCGTCAAGGTCTCCTCGAGTGCTTACCGAAGGAGGCCGCTTCTTCTCATGTCTGCAGTTGACTTTAATTAATCAGTCGCAGTACGAGAATGTAGCACTGGCACTGCATCGTGAACTGGCTGGTTTCGAAGGCTCCGAGCGTCGGCCAATGATCAAGGTCCAACCCTTCTCGATAGATTTTGGGGTCGTCAAGTAAGTCCAAATTTCCTTATGTCCAAAAGTGAGCGATTTATGCCGTCCAGATACCAACAAACCATCCATCGCGAGGTGGCCATACGAAACGAGGGTGATGTAAGTCACATGTGATAAGGACCGAGTCGCTGAACGTGGGTAACCCCGTGGCCTGAATGGTCCAGGTTCCATGCGTATTTCGCTTCGTGGGCACCAGGGCTAATTCAGACCCTGTTTGTGAGTACTCTTCTGGTTAGCTTCTTGATAATCAAATGTGTTGAGATGCCATCGTAGCACCCCCATGGCTTCGTATCGAGCCGATGGTGGTGCGTCTTCTGACCCCTGAGCTAATTCAAATCTGGAGATGGCCGATTGTTATCTAGGGACTCTTGCGTCCTGGCGACACAACGACTATCCTGTTATCCGTCTTTGTCGATAATGACTCAGCCGCAAAGCTGAATCTCGGCTTAGCAACGCTCGAGTGCACGCTCATCTTGCACACGGCACTTGGAAAAGACGATTTCATCGCCGTCTCCGGGAATTATCGTACGTCTTTTCACAGCGCTCCTTAGCCTTCTTTTCTCCATTCGGATCACGGATGCAATGAGCGAGTTCTTATGCATGCCCCGCGTCCATCCAGAGTACACATGTTTTGCCAACACGCTTGAGAGACTCACACGATTCGCCGTGCCGATCAGGAAGCTCAAGTCACCTGGGGAGTTGCTACCTGCTGGACAGGCCGTCAATGCGCCGACCGAGATCATGCGGCTTATCAATTGGATGATGACGCATATTTCTGGCACTGTACGTACCAGGCCACGAAAGGGTTGGTGCTCATGTAATTCATTTCATCATTGGGGTGCCGTTCAGGACACGCTTTTTGAGTATCCGCCACAGGAGCACTTGTGTCACGTCATTCGAGAGGTGATCATCTCACGCTCGGCAAATGTTCGCCATCAGCTGATTTTTTTTTTTTTTTATCTTTTTTTTTGGGATCGCGCAGTGTCTCGACACGGGCGATGAATTCCCTAGCGAGGGTTCTGACGGGGACCACCGTGCCCTTGTTGCGGCGTTCGCCAGCACGCTCGTCGCGCTTCTCGATTCGTTGATCGAACCCGTCGTTCCAGCGCGTCTCCACACTCAGTGTCTGCAAGCGAGGGACAAGGACGAAGCGTTTGAGGTGCTAAACGCGTTCCCGCACGAGAGCATCAACGTGGGTGATCCACCTCCATTACTTCACGTACTCGTCTCGTACTGAGAGGACTTGACGACGTCGGCGTGTCCAGGTGTGGATATCGCTGACGGCGTTGTTGCACTACATCGCTCAGCATGGCGAGTCCAAGGACGACTCAAACTCGAGTACCGGCGCATCAAGAGCGCATAGATATGGCATGTTTCCCTGTACATCGTTCTTGCGTGTGTGTATTGACAGAGGGTCCAGCGAGTATCTTTGCTCCCGTCTTGCTCCGTGATGATCCCACTGGGGTCTATCAACGGGCATCACCCGTCGGGAAGCGTGATTTTCTTCTCCTTTTCATCGACTAAACCAGCGCACGAGTTGTTGGAGGCAGGATTCAAAAAAACGGGTGTTACATTGGTTTCCGTCACTGCTCATGTCTATCCCTGCTCTATTAATCCGAACTACGCAAAGAGCTTCTTGTATGCCCTTTTCTCCTTCTCCTTGAACTCCTTCTCGCGTTGCGTGATCTTGGCAAGTTCGGTCGAGATGGCCGCCTTGAGGTTGAGAGGGTCTTCTGTCGCGAGAAGGGCACTGGCTTCCAGCAGGTCGCTCCTTGCACCGTTGTCATCTTTCAGGGCCACCTTGGCGAGTGCGCGACGGTAAAGCGCTTTCGCTGTAGCCATTTACCGTGAATATGCGTGCTAGGCCATGCAAGCGATCGTATGACCAACCTTTGTGTTCTGTCTTGACCGCGAGCTGGTAGGACCGTGTCGTCTGGTGTACGGCAAGCGTGGGGTCAGGTGGCTGAGAGCGAAGCGCAGCGAGTGCAGAGTTGTTGAGCAAGACAGTCCGGAGCTCATCGAATTCGTCTTTCCGCGAGGGAGGGGCATCGTCCGGCAGGGATAGGTGTTGGTCCAGGTACCTCAACGACTCTGAAGGACAGTGTTGAACGAACATGGGCCACGACTGCAAAACGGACAACCGGACGTACTGAGGTACTTTTCCAATGCTGCCGATGGGTTCGGTTCACCAGCTTTCGACCCGTCCTCGTTCTTTCCGGTGAGCAACGCATTTCCGATGGTCTTGATCGTGTTAGCTGCTGCGTACGCATACTCGTGGTTGTCCGAGGCACGCGGATCGTCCTCGGGATAATCCTCGTAGGCATCTCCGTCCAGGCTCGCAGACTCGTTCAGAGACGGGTCGTCAGGGGAGAGGACGCCGCAGGCGGCGATGACGATGGGCTTCGTGGGGGCATCTCCCGAAGTCGTCGGGTGGTGCTCGATCTTGCGGACTGGCGAGAGACGGGCATGAGCGGCCACGATTGTTACGCGCGACGAAACGTACCGATCGATTTGCCCTTGATGACCTCGCCGAAAACGACGTGTCTGCCGTCCAAATGGGGTGTCTGCGCGACGGTGATGAAGAACTGGGAACCGTTAGTGTCTTTACCTGCGTTGGCCTTGTATGGGGTGGAGTATGGTAAGTATGCAGATAGGCACTGGGCATACATACGATGGCATACCATGGAAAGGAGGAACGGTCTGTCATGGTTTACAGGGAACGCCTCGTCGGCAAACTTTTCTCCATAGATGGACTCTCCGCCAGTGCCTAGGAGCGAGGGGGTCAGCGAGGACGGGATGGGCCACGGGAATGAGATTATAATACCATTTCCAGCTGTAAAATCACCACCCTGGCACATGAACCTGACAAGGACAAGACGAAGGGTCAAGCCTGGTCCGCACCTCAATGAATTGATTCAAGGGAACAAGACGCGCGTACCCTTTGATGACGCGGTGGAATCTGGACCCGGAAAAGTGGAGTGGTTTTCCCGAATTTCCTGTGCCTTTTTCGCCGGTGCAGAGCGCACCTGCGGACGGATCAGTCGTGGGTGGACGCTGATGAGGATAGGACGTACGGAAGTTCTCTGCGGTCTTTGGGACTAGATCTGCATAGAGAGAGAAGATGATGCGACCGACCGGCTTTCCGTCGATAGAGATATCAAAGTAGGCGATCGGACGCCCCGCAGATTCGGACATGGCAACGAAAGCGGAAGACGAGGAGGAAGTGCAAGACAAGCAAGATTAAAATAAGCCAGCACGTTCTTTACGTAAATCAGCAAGAAAGTGCGAGAACTTGCGAGTCAAGGCTACCAACATGGCTACAGTACTACAAGTCCTCTCTGACAATGACAAGTAGTCGAAACAAAGTTGTAGTGCATGTCAGCGTTGGTTTTTTGCTCCGTCTCTTTTCTTCAACCTCTTTAGAGCATCAAGTTTGTGCCAGCACTAGTAAAGTTTGTTACAAGACTCGAGACCGCAAATCCATGTCATCGTGTGTTGGAAGAAGTCCTGTTACGAAATACATGTAGATATCTATTGCTGACAAGCAAAGACAGCTCAGAAGATTTCTGCGAAACACCCAACTACACAGCGTCACCCGCCGATCAAAGAGATCTTGGCTCACAGACTCGGAGTTGTAGGCTTGTAGCTAGAGCTAATCCGTCGAGTATTTTATTTGATTGACTTTGGAAGCTTTCCGGGCCGAGCAAGCCATCTTCCCAACCCGATAATGCAGTCAGGCCAATCGCTCGAATCAATGCTTAACGGAGGTTTTGTTCATACCGAAATATGCTGGTCGAATAGCGTCGTCGACGCTTCACTTTGAGCTTGCGAGCTCAACGCGACTCGACGCCAGACAAATAACCATTCAATCGAACTCAGTACGCGCATTCGTGCTCTCAGACGACATGCGAGCGGATGTGAGCGGCGGGGTGGACTCATGAATTTGTCGCCAATGCAGCAGATGGTCTGCTGAGTGCAAATACTGCCAGTACCAGTCCCATAACCGTTCAATCAAACTCAGTACATCATATTTCCATATCCAAATCTCCAAACAAAAACCTCGAAACGCGTGCAACGTTTATCAAGAATTTACGAAACAATCTTTACCACTTGTAAAACGGCATATTGCCGTCCGATATTGCGTGAGCAATCACAAGTTGATGGTGATGGGAGAGCAGGCGGTGCTGACACCGTACTATGCGCATTCGAGTCTGCCTCAGACGACGTGCAAGTGAATGGGAGCGACAAATTGGACTCACGAAACTGTCACCAGTGCAGCATACGGTCTGCTGGGTGCAGATGCTGCCGGTACCACTCCCACCAACGGAGAGCGGGGAGCACGTCAACCCAATTTGGCTGCCACCAGCGGGCACGGGAATGCCCAGAAAGCCAAAGAGGTCAAGGATCACAGTGGAAGAGGACTGTTACAAAATGTTCCCTCAGTTCTTTCCAGCTCACTGGCGTCAACAAGAAAAACCTCACGGACTGAACGCTCTGGCAGCACTGCACGTTACCAGAGTTGCACGTGTTGCTGTTTCGAGCTTCAAGGTCGGCCGGGACAGCAGCGGCAATCCCAGCGAGGGCTACGACCGAGAAGAAAATGGTAGAAGGGCGAATGAACATACTGGCGATTCGATGCAAGAGAGCTAATGTTTTCAGACGACAAAGGAATTGGAGTTTCTGCAGGCCAACGATCCATACGTCCAGTTTTTATACCTCGAGCTCCACTTCCTGTGCATTTCATCGCGCCAACATACATCCCTGACGAGGAGCGGTACTGAACGTGCGATGATGGAAAACCAAAGTGCCTCGCATTCATCGGCGTCGTGACACCTAAGCAGCATCGCAATCGTGATCAATTCACCTGAGAGCGGTCAGTCCAACCCGCCACAATCAGGGGAAGGGAAGTGTATGAAGGAGAAACACTCAGGTCGGACCAGCCACGAAAACCCCCTAAGGGTAGGCGCCGATGGCTCTACCGCATTTCCCCCACCTCAGACATCAGAGGCTAACCATCTCTGGTCCCGTCGAACCACAAAAATAGACCCTGGTGATGATATAGGAAGCCATATGATTGCCAAAGGCAAGAAGAACCTTATGGGAGTCGGAGGGCTGAGCATCTAGTAGTCAGTCGGAACACAGTGGGCATCGAGACGTGACGCACTAGGAGACGACAAAGATGTATACCTACTGTGCACCAACATTAGACAAGCTCCCCTGTCTCTGATGAAGGGAGGAAGTATCAACGGTCACATGATTCTGCGCATCACCGTCAACATTCTTGACGAACAAGAACGAAATTGGCAAGGGGGTTAAGAGGCTGCATTACACTTCACGCATTGCCACTCCAGCAGCAACACATCCCCATTCAATGGCACAATTTCAAAGGCTCAGGGCATCATGACTCTTGTTTGTGTGCCTTCATGGATATGGTCTAGATCAAGGTGCGGAAATGCGCACGACGAAATGCCCTGAGGTATCCCGGCGCCGGGGTTACAAGGTACGTTGAATTCAAATATGGCGCAGAGAGAGCGGAAATCAACGTCTACGAAGAACAATTTCCAGACGTGACATCTACTGAAACTGGAGTATCCTGAGGACACGTAGAAAGGTTACATACCCTTGAGATGCATCAAGTAGTTGGTACTCCAACCAGGTGTACCTCAGCGTGGAGGGAAGGAAGGGAGGGAACGATCCCACTTTGGCGTAAATGTACCTGACCTGTATCCCCTTGGTCGAGACGTTTC